>JAJMLQ010000182.1:0-46945 GCA_030569715.1 Williopsis samutprakarnensis
ATTGGTGAAATGTCCTTAGAACACTTGACACATAAGCTTAAGGAATCGTTTGATTCGCACGAGTATCAGCAGGCCGTTCAGCTGTTACCAAAGATCCAAGTGCTCCTATTGGAGAATTCGTTGTTGATTCCCAACTTTTCCAAGTTGGAAGACTCTCAATATTTGAGTGATTTACTGATTTCACGCTCGATCCTTGAGATTGGGGCTCTAAGTGCCATCAACTGTGATGAACTGGATAAATTTGAACATCTGGTGTTACAATTGTGGAGTTTTTACTTTAACCAGGTGAATCATCATCAACTATCAAAGAGTGGTAAGAAGAACAAGATCTTGGCTCTATACTTGTTACGTCTCTTGTCCAAAGGTGACGTGGTGAAGTTCCACAGCGAGCTTGAATTCCTCCAAGGTCATATAAAGAACATTGATTCAGATTTGTACTTGAACTATCCTATAAAGATTGAGAATTGGGTATTGGAAGGGTATTACGATAAGGCCTTTGAGTCCATCAAGAACACCGAGTCGGAGGAAAAGCAGAAATTGAAAGAGTTCAACGTGTTCAACAATACGCTCCTAGAGACCATCAGATCTGAAATCTCAAGATCCATGGAGAAGAGTTATACCTCGTTGCCTTTGTCCAATGCAAAGTATCTATTATTTCTAAATTCTGAAAAGGAGGTTGAATCATGGGCAATGGAGCAAGGATGGGATATAGAACATGGAGTATTGCAATTTGAAAAGCTTCAGGTATCATCTTCTCTGTTTCAAGATAACGAGGAAGATGAGGAAGATGAAAACATTACACCGAGCGAAAGACTCGTCAAGAATACGCTTAACTACGCCAAGGAGATCGATTCCATCATTTAAATCTAGAGATATAAACACTCTTCACTCTAACATTGTGTAGAATCCCTTGTATGCGTTATCGAGGTCAAAGAGCAATTGCCTTGTATCATCATCTGATAGTTCGTCATATACATTCATCTTGTTGATCTTGATGAGCCATTCAATAAGCTTACCTCTACTCTCAAAGTCCTTAGAGCTCACTTTGTTTACGCTTGTCATCAAATCACTCAACAAAGGATGTAGTTGATCCTTTGCCTTATAGTTCAATTTGAGTGCATCCATCATAGTTATGAAATTTCCAGTGGCTTCAGCCACTGCACGGGTATTCGTCGTCGTCGTGGTACTAGAAGAACCGGTATTAGATACATTTATAGCATGCTCAACGGTTGCCGGGACACCAATCTCGATTCTTGAAGTTGCCTGTGGTGCATTTAACCCATATTTCTGTTTAAACTGTGCTAATGAACCAAATTCCCGTTGAACTAATTCATTCTTTAGTAGAGTGTTGTACTGAGCCAACAGCCGAAGAACAAGTGGTGTATATTCAGCCTCATTCAAAGTATCCTTGACGTAGGACTTTTCAACAATGTCTAGCACTGTGATGATGGAGTAGAGCTCACCAAGTGACTCCATCGTTTCTCTTTCAGTGGCATTGGAATACGGTGTAACTTCAACATTTAGATGATCTGAGAGTTGTTTTGAGCCAGACATAGACACCGGGGCATATGCTGAAGGGAGAGATGAAGACATGGCTTAAACGATTACCTATGAGGATTGAATTCGTTATGGAAATTTGTAATAGTTGGGTGTATCAAAGTACTCTCTACTTATGTCTCTCACACAAAACACCCGGTCACCAACTTACGTAATAACTTACAAAGCAGTATACTCTTTTCAAAAAGCACAACGAGAGATTCATTCCATTCTTTATTGAAACAACATTCCAGTAGTATAGTTCCATAGGAGTAGCTTTATATATAATACCTGCTTCCAAGTAGACAAGAGAGGTCAATCGAAGTTGTAGCTGATAAGCTGTAGAAGCTCTGTTAGTTAATACTCGAGTGTCACCATATGAATCACACCAGTTGTACCATGTATAGAACCGTGAAGTAGGATACTCTTCAAGAAGTGGAAAGGCACGTCTCTGGGTATACAAACAGAGATAATTTTCTTAAGCTGGGAGGAGAGAGAGATATCAAAAAAAAGGTTATTGTCCATCTTAAGGAGTAACGAAACTTGATTGGAGTCTGATTTCAGCCCATTCTTCCGACCTAAAATGAAGAAAAAGTCAGCACCAAGGAACACTTGAACAATTTTCTTTGGAAAACCATTGGCTTGATTCATTTGAGTTTAAGACGGATTCCATTGCTGTTTCACAGCAAAAACTGAACGGAAACATGAACATGAAGTCTTGAATAGTAGAAGGTAGTGATCTGTACCGAACAGTTTCTGTTAGATAGCTGGATAGTTCCAATATAGACATTTGAGCCACTTGGAAGTATTACGTACAGATGCAGTTGCACGGAATCCACCATGGTTGATTCACCATTTTAGTGGTAAGTCCACAGTATTCCTACCATACTGTGCAATTAGTTATTGACAATGTAGTGAGCTCAGCAACCCCGGACCTCCCTACTTTTGTCTGCAGCATGCTTTCTGAACAGTTTGGTAAGCCAGATCAAAATGACAAAACCAGATGAAGTGTGCGGTAAGTTTGATCCAGAAACACACGTAGTTATGGTGTTCACGTATATCGTGGTTTCTCATTCCGGGAACACAGGGTCAGAAGCGAGACATGAACGTCACATGAACGCAATAGCAAGAGATGTGATGATAGTTATACAAACATTTGCTTATCATCTTTGGAAACCATCTTTATTGGTTTCCTTTGTGGATACACCAAGGAGTCATATCGACTATTATAGTTGATCTTTCCAACTTCAGATTCGATCTTCTTTAGGAAACTTTCGGCAAGCTCACTCTCTTTAAGGATCCATTTCAACAAGTATATGCTCTTACTTCTATCAAATGGTGCCACTGTAATAGGTAGGACAAAGTTAACATCCTTAGCGTTCGAAAACTTGAAATAGACTCTGAGTTCATAATACGTGCTGAACAGTACAGATCTCTTGGTCATCGGTTGATGATGTGTATAAGGGATAGGATCATCTTGATGTTCAATAATCAGAGGTTTCAGATCATTCCGTGACCTTTGAATCCCGGAATCGTTTAACAGTAGTCTCTTATCCTGTTGTTTCAAGAATAACTTGTACTTATCATGCGCATCTGGCAGTCTAATCTTTAAGCTCTCAGCGATACCACGCATACCAACGTTCTGTCCATGGAAGTCCTTTGCCATCTGTGATATGATAGACTCCTTTATGAATGCCTTATCACAACGACAGTCAAAAATTTCCACCATTTGTAAACCAACTTTCTTCAACTTAACCTTATCTGCCAATTGTGGATACTGCGAATTCACAACAGTTTTACAGTTCAAAACCAGCTCTTCACCAGGACCAATCGCACTTGTGGGAAGTGAGTATTCAATCATAACATGAGTGTCTTTACTATCAATGACTTTTGATATTGGTTCGTTGAACTGCCTATAAAGAGGCAATGTATCATAGGTAGTGATCACCACCGGGAATTCAAATTGCAAAAGTGATTTCCCGGAATGTACTACAACTTCCAGTTTATTTCTTGTGATTCCACGCTCCCCTTCAGAAGTTGGCGGTATGTCATTATTAATACCAATGATGAACGGGATATCCATCGAAATGATGCGGTCATTAACCTGTGTTGTCATCTCATAGTTAACCTTCCGTAGAGAGCTTGGAACGTCACGAACTTTAGACTTTAGCGTATCGACAGTAACGAAACTTATTTGAACCGTAGAAACAGGTTCTGGGATACCGCTTGTAGTTCTGATCTCCAAAGTTCCAATGATTGTGGGCTATCCGAAATGAGGCGATGTAGTTAGTGAATGTAAGGCATAGCATGGGGAAGTAACAGTAAGGAATGTATGTGACTCACGTATGTTTTAGGAACACCAGGACACCCTTGAACCAGTGGCTTGTTAGAAGGCTTGAGATTAACTGTGAGATCAACCATCTTCTAAAGATCGAACTGCGATGAGGAAGGTGGAATGTTTATGAGTTTTTGTGTTTTGTTAATTCTACTGGACACAAATATTCGAAATCAAAACATTGGTGTACGGATGTACACATGACCCGCCCCATTCATTCTGGTACGGGCCACGTAGACTATACCATAAGTGTAACCAGGGTAACCAGGGTAACCAGGGTAACCAGGGTAATCAGGGTAATCAGGGTAACCAGGGTAACCAATACACACATAAATCTACACCGTTTTAAACAAGTTTGTGTCATTTTATGGACACTAAAGAGGTATAAAATGGCTTTTAAACCTTTGGGATCATGGCTTCTTCTGAGATACACACGAAAGTGGCTACGTAATAGTACAACAATCAGCTCGATATAAAGCCTAAGAGATGAATCATTCGCTAGTAATCCCACAGCATTATCAGAGATGGGCACATTTTGTGATCTTGAGATCACCACTGATTCCACTGTTTGACCCCAATTGGGTTGGTAAACTGATCGTAAAAGACACTGTGGGATATATTCCACGGATTGACATCGATGTGTTGCCCAGGGATCCATGGAATGACGCTTTGAAGAACGCTGGTGTGATAAATCCGTGCGATATGGGAGTTCCAAATGCAGACAACGATACGTCAAGCGCTTGTGCTTGTATCAACAATGATACAGTGCTGTATCAAATGTCTAAACCGACATTCGTATATCCTCTCTGCTTCAGAAGAAATGTTATTCCAAAGGAACCTCATCACCAACGGGAAATTAAAGTATCAGGTTATGATATCTTGTATTGCTTCTCTTTCGAAGAACCTCCAGAGCGGTTGTTCACCGGTAAGTTGTGCGACACTGATGTATACTTACTCAGGGTCTATATTGACTTGGCTCATAAAACTGCAAGTATGCACCCTCTCTTCCAGCTCAAAAGTTGGGTTCGGCCTGGAAACAAGGCGTATGAGGTGAATAAGATGTTTTCAGAGGAATTCATGGTGCGCTTCACTGCAAGCATCAACCACTTGCAAATTTGTTATCCAGACATCAGAATGGGACAATTCTACCCGTATCAATTGTGCAATATACTCCAGGCTTTAGGGGTTCGGATTGAAGAATTCTCAGACAAATCATACAACTTCCCATTGCTAGGCGGTATAGATACTAATAGGCCATACGACAACCCACATTGTGAAATCCAAGAGATTTCAAGATACCATGAGTCCCCAATGACGGGAAGTGTTTTGAAGCTTTGGTTCGAATGGACTGCAGCAGGGCATTCGATAACAGAGTATGAGCATGCTCGGTACAAGATTTACAAGTCACACCATTCATTTGCATCGAACATCCCGTTTCAATTCCAGTGCTCCCATAGAGCCCTCATCATCCAGTTCATTGTATTCACAGAGTTGAAACACGGCATCAGCACCAAACGAATGGTGGATTATTTGGACATGTTCTTGCAGTTCAACGGGAATAAGGAGTTAATATGGTTAATACCCCGTCTTGAACTTGTGATGACACGTCTCTTCCCTGAAGATGACTCTTCAGAGTTCGAGCAGTATTCATTGGATGAATTTTTTAACCATTTGCTTCAAAAGCTCTCTTGATTTCAGCGTAATTTTGATAAAGCTTCACCACAACAAGTTTTGTGTAATCTTTAGGCATCAACAAAATTTTGAAAATACAGCAACTTTGAGTATTTATCACACAAAGTGGCCGGTATGTAACAGAAGTTCAATACAGACAGACAACCCCTGCTTTTCAGATAGCTTTGTATAGATGGCAGTCATAAGATTCAAGATAATCCCTATGAAAAAATCCGCATACAACACCTGTTGGGTAGCAGACAGACTTCATAACGATGCCATATGGAAAACGAGCCAGTTGACGTTGAAAGATACATGGGAGTTTACCAAATGCAATGATTTAGTTGAAGATATTGGGTGGAGACAGCATTCAGCAACGAGACCAAAGAGTCGTAGTGTACTGTACACTGCTGATTATCAGGGCAATCACAACGAGAGACAAACACATAGTGTCTATGAGGACCAAGACACGCATTTGTTGGAGAATGCAAAGTTTGAATATGTCCAAGGTCCCATGGTTAAACAAAGCTCACCTTACCAAGTCGTATACGATAGCAACCAGGATACTTTGAGATACGTGGATCTTCACACGTTAAAAGTCTGCGCTGAAGCATTTGAACATTCGATATCAAATACCTCCAACTTTTGGACAAGTCCCCTCTATCAACAATGGAAGCATGAGTATAGAAAGTTGAGTTTCCCCATAAAGAAGGTGACGAGCAAAAATATCATGGCGTGGAAGTCCAAGAGCAACTATGTGACATATGAACAGTTTTCATATTATTTTAGTCAACTCTTGAAAAGGTTGATAACAGAGCATAGACTTCCAAGGTATCCCCAAAATGGCATATACCTTCCAGATCTTGGTGCCGTAATAGCAAGGCCATTAGTCATTGATATGGATGATATCGATAGGGTAATCCAGCAATATGATGTTTTTCAATATGACAAGGTACCCTTAAGAATGAGCTGTGCACAACTATGGTATATTTGGTGTAATAAGTACAAATCACAAGCATCAATCAGGGAGTTTGAAATGAATCGATATTCATCGTTGATGAAATCACATCAAAAGTTTGACTTTTTATGTGAGCAAAAAATCACAGTGATCAAGCTCATAGTCACATGTTCCATCAGGAGAGACATACGACCCCAGCTTATCGTTGATTATCTAGATTTTGCAGCAAATATGAACTCACCAGCTTCTCTTACATGGTTCCCCAAGATGCCATGGATAATTGAGAACATTGAGGAGCTTTCGAAGCTGGTCATCGGAGAGCGAAAGCTAGAGATTCAGCCGTTGACTTTGTTTCAATATACTAATTATGATTGGTGAGGTGATTTTGAACTTGTCATGGCGGCAATGACAAGTTCGTCATCACTTGGAATCACTAGTAATTCAGATGATTGAAAGCGTACTCTCAACAATTCAGCATCTTGTGATAGTATTGCTGTAGAACTGAGCATATCAACACAACATTTAGCCACTGTAGTTGCTCTTTGTAACGAAATAGCGCTCACCTTGTCCTTTCCTTGTTGATGCCATCCATTCACAAGTTGGCCCTTTGGGAAGGTGAAGACAATGACTTCGAACGATGTCACACCGGACTTTGCTAGTGAATCCTGTAAGAATTGGAATTGTGGAATAGATGATACTATTTCCTTTGGTGGGAGTGGCAATAGATCTGACATTTCAAGGAGTTTCGGTAGATGTTTTCATCAATATGAGGGTGTAATCAATGGTTTGTTTACACCTTTACAAACATTTTTTAGGCGTGGTGTCGGGATGTTGTTAGCACACTGCGAAACATCATCATCAGCTACAACGGAGAGACATCGTGGAGGAAAACGTCCAATCAAAAAAAACACCACACGTTTCATGTATATACAACAGCCGTAGTAATACCAATTACAAGAAAAGAAAGGAAATATAACCATTGTTCGGTCTATCTTTACTCATCGTCGGACTTTTCAGCGAGTTTCTTCATTCTTGCTAGCTTCACCAGTGGAGCTAAGGAAGAAACGTCATCAGCACCAACGATAAAAGGATCATGTAACAATTCAGTGGCATCAGCACGCATTTCAGGATCAACCTGAAGTGTCCAAGCTAAGAAGTGCTTCAATGTATCTGTAAGCATATCTGGTTCTTTCAACTCTGGAGTACCATTTGTCGCAATCAAATAGAGAGCTCTCAGTGGTGCTTCATTCAAATATGGAGGTTCTCCTTCAATCATTTCGATGATCATGATACCCAAAGACCAAATATCAACCTTTGGCCCGTATTGTTTTCTACTAACAACTTCAGGAGCCATCCAATATGGAGTACCAACCATGGTAGTACGTTTCAAATTCACATCGTTGATCTGGGCACAGAAGCCAAAGTCTGTCAGTTTAATATCCCCAGCCATTGAGAGTAAAATGTTATCGGACTTGATATCCCTGTGGATGACACCCTTGGAATGTAAAAATTCCAGGCCTTGTAACGTTTCACGGCACACCGCCCCGATTTGACCTTCAGTCATGATACTATGGGTCACAACATCAGTTAAGGAACCACCTTCCATGTACTCCATTATAACCCATAGGTCTCCTTTCAAAAGATAAGAGTCAATAAAATTCACAATGTTCTTATGTTTGGATCCTTTCATCACCAGAATTTCATTGATGATGAGCTCCTTCTTTGGTTGTTGCTCCAAATTCATTTGCTTAATGGCTACACATTTGTTCGACCCAACCTCATACGCAGTATAAACGCCTCCAGAGGCTCCTTGTCCAATCTTAATGAGATTTCTGTAGATCTTAGAAGGATCACCTTCAGAACAAATAGTTGCCAATTTAGCGTAAACCAATGCATTACGCTTCTTTTTCTCTTCTTTTTTCCTTTCTGCAGCAATTGCGGCTTGTTCTGGATCACGTACAGGTTTTTGACTATTTTTTGCCACAGGAACTGGAGGTTCATCGTTAGTTGTCTCATCGACAGCAACCGATCGATCTGGTAAATCTTTATGAACGTCCAATGAAGCATGTGGTTCAGTTTTTGGTGTTTGGGTGTGCATTGGCACAGGTGGTGGGATCTTTGGTACTTGTGGAGCTGTTCTTTGAGGTGAAAATGTACCTAGAGGCCTTATCACTGGTGTACTTTTGGTGCTCTTTTGTGATTGTGATCTTAACAATGGTGAAACAACATGCGGAGACGCAGCAACAGACCCTGGTGGTTTTGGAGCGGGTCTCGAAGGAATAAAAGTCTTTTCCTTATCTATATCCAAAACAGGCGTCGGTGGTTGTGTATAACGCGGTGTTGATACAGGAAACTGTGGCAGTTGCTGGTCTTGAGGAGTTGTGAACTGACTTTGTGTAGTCTTTGGTGTTCTGAAAGATGCTGTTGATACCAAGTGAGTGTTGTTTTGGTTAAACTTTCTAAACACTTTTTCATCTGCATTTTTAGTCTGGTCTTGATAAAAGGCCACAATGTCCATAACTGCTTGAGGGTTTTTCTGTTGTTCTTGCTTAGTGATACCACTCGAAGTTAACAATTTTTGCCATTCTTCTGGAAGACCTGTATATTGACCATCTTCATCAACACCGACATGGTGAACGTGTTTAGCGTCATATGGAGTAGAAATTTTCAAAGACGGAGAACTGAGGTGTTTACTTTCATGTGAATTTGAACTTCTCATACTGTTCATGATATTTGAAAAAACACCCTTCATCTTATTTCCACTTGATCTTTTAGATTTGTTTCCAAATGGTGAGCTCACTGTTCTTCTCCCGCCTGCGGATCCCTTAGGCAATGTGGATTGCGATAACGACGAAGAACTAACACTGGGGTTCGAATAACGTGTGGGTACCTTTGGAGTTTCTGTTTTGGGGATCATTGACGAGTCTGTAGAGTTTATACTGCTGACGTTCTTTGGTGTTGATGATGAAGTAATGGCTGTTGTGTTGTTGCACACGGTACCTGAACCGTTTAATCCCGATGAAGAGCATGAGGTATTTGAAACTTCAAACGTATCCTCTTGTATCCCTTCTCTTATTGTCATGTTCCCAACATTATCTGATAATGACGAGGTTAAACTTGGTATATTAACATTGGACGACGTTGCAATAGGTCTTTCCAAATGATCCAATTCATCCTTTGCGCTTGATTGCGAGCTTCCGATAAAATCGTCGATTATCTTTGTCTCAAAGTTAGAGCTCGCTATATAGGAAGAACCCGAGACATCGGTATTTGGTACGTTCTCGTTAGGTAACACATCTTGAGCAACAACGTCATCAGGTGTCGATTTGATCTCTTTGTTCTGTATGTGCTCTGTATGTATTTGAGTGCTAATCAATTTCTCTGCAAATGTAGCTTCAGTGTTATCATTTTCAGCCACTTCATCTTCTTGATTGTTGGACATAGCTTGAATCAAAACAGGCTCTTTCAGCACACGTTGAGACAGTTCATTTCCATCATTTTGATGCTCGGGCACGCCATTGGACACCTCTGGTAGAATTTCATCGCCTGTCAAAAGTTCCTTTGAAGAGTTTGACATTGCAACTTTTGGAGAGTGTACCTGTGAAACCACAACTTTTGGAGAATGTGAAACAGTTGTAGAAGTGGCAACATTTACAGAATCAATCTGAGCGATTCCATCGCTAGCATCTTCAAGTTCCACGTCATGGACACCACTATCACTTGAATCTCTGCCAGCTTGTACTTGTGATTGTGATGAAGTAAAAGACTCGATGGAATGGCTGCTATCGGAGGACATTGACGATACACGTTTGAAATCAATAGGTTCATCCAAAGAGTTCATCAATTCATTGACCCGAGTATCCTCATGTTTCCCCGGGTCAAGAGTGATGTCTTCCACCTCGGCATCAACAGTCCTCACATCAGCACCATCAGCAGCCAACCCCTGTTGTATAGTAACGTCATTGTTGTCATCTGCCTCATCAGTACCCAATAAGGCTTCATTCGCCGTGTTGGTAGCCTCGGTTACAACAACCATGGGACCTTGTAGTTCTTCTTCTTCGTTGTCTTCAGAATCCACGGAATTGCTCAGCGCCTTCACGTTAAGAGTACCTGGTAAGCGCGGTAATACACCTGGGGAATTAGGCACATCATCTTGATTCGTAACGTGTTCATCCCTTTCATACTCCAACACTTCAGACTCTTCCGTCTTGAGCGGCTCCATGTCCGATTCCTCTTGTAAGCTTACAATGCTATGAAACGATTCTTCCTTATCCATGGTTAAACACACGCTCTTCCTGTCTCCCTTGCTATCTCAATGATCCAATCTCAGATAGTTTCTAAACCTTTCAGCGTTTCCACTCTTCGTCTCCTTCGCCTTTTACGTATAGAGGGAGAATTGAAATAGCCGCCGTCAGTTGTGTCTCAACGTAAACAAAGAAATAAAAGAAAAGGAAGGAAAAAACCCAAACACAACGAGAGAAAAAAAGTGCTTTTGTGGTTTTTCGCTTACTGTCGCGTTAAACAACCAAAAAAAGGGAAAACACACACAGACAAATCGATGGCTAAGGGCTCAAACAGCAAAGTAGGGAGAATTCACACACTCTCACACTCACAATGGGCGGTTCAATTGTGGGATAAAATGGATGTAAAACCTCGGTTGGTGTTGTAGTTGGCGGTGTTTTTGTTACTTTGTAATGAGATGTTTAAACCAAAAAGTGAGACAATGGAAAGGCTGTGAGACAACGAAAAAAAAAAAAAAAAAAAAAAAAAAAACAAAACACACACTCTCTCTTTCTCTCAGCCCGAGGGAAGCTCCTTTCAACGGTTTTCTGTGTGGGCGTGTTCTGTTTTTTATTTGAGGGGCAGCATTAGGGGAAGGTTACCCGGCTGTATTGGTGACCTTATAACAGTTGTATTGTATAGTGAATTGGTCCTACTTATTATTGACACAGTACACGTGAATGAGTTTCGTTGTGGACAATATATCGTTTCCATGCTTTGTTGATAGCGTTGTTAACGAGATATCTCCAGATGATACCAGTTTAATCATAGTTTTGGAGGTGCCTACCCACCTAGAGGTGCCGTCAGATGAACATAGGTCAACCATTGGTTATCTTAATGCTTCAAGGCGTATAAAGATTGTCCATATAACATGCATTAAACAGCTATTGGCACTATTGGCCATGTATCGAGTACAACCGTGTCCAAGTTCGCTTAATCTATGGGGGTTGATATCGACATGTGGTGAGGATACTCGGACGTTGGAGCTAGTACTCAGTAGGTTAGATAAACTTGGAGTTCCTGTACGAATAGCGGAAGAGCAAAGTATGCACCCAGACGTATCACATTTGATATCGTTTTGGACGTGATGATTAATTATAATCTTGAAAAGTTCAAATAAAACCATATCTATTCCTATTGTACAACAACATTATATGCCAACTTTTGATCTGTTCCCCAGTGATTGGAGGAGGGGACAATTGCTTGAGGCTTCACTCTTCATCAATGTTCAAATTTACTTCATGGATCTCTGAAGTTTCACAATCGTAATATGCCTTTACTTTCACTTTGAACTCAGATGCTGCAATACCAAACTGTTTCAAGATAAGTGCCTTTCTAACATCCAATACTTCACCTTTATCAACAACATGATAAGGCTCTGCAATGGTGATCTTACCGGCTTTAATCTTGGTTGGAATTTTGAACTTATTTCTCATGGTCTCTTCTAAAGAATGTGACATTGGAACGTCATCTTCCTCTGGAACACGACCACCTGTTGAATAGATGATTCCCTCGGGAATAGTGAAATCAATTGGTGATCTCTGCTTGGCCCTTGAGAAATCAGCCTTCTTGTACGCTTTGAAATATTCCTCCACAGTGTTAACCTCCTCATTGGTGAATAAAAGGCCAGTAACACCACGTGCAAATTTGGCAAATTTGTGCAAATTCTCCTTGTATTCTTGTTCCACAGTATCACCCAACGACTTCTCAAGAACACGACGTTTACCAAGGATCAACTTGGACCCATTCCAATCGGTTCTGATATCCTGTAACACTGGCGTTCTAACGTCATCGAGGTAGAACATCCAGCAATATCTGTAAGTGTCAAGGGATTCTCTAACCTCATCAAAGATACGCTCTTTGTTCTCTCTTCCTTTTTTATCAGTCTGAGCTAATGTAACAAGTTTTGAACGTTTGGATCTAGGCATCTCTTCTTCTTAGGTATACTCAACTATGTCAACTTCAAAAAGAAACCCTTCTCTTTCTAGCCAAAGTTTCCAAAGCACAAAAAATTTTCAAATCTTTTATGCCCTGAACACCGATGAGCTCAAACGCTCATAACCACGCCGGAACACATTTCGCGAAAACGTTTGGCTTAAAAATGAAAACCCGCCTCAAGTGGAAATCGCCACAAAGCTGTTAAACTTCAAAAAATCAAATTTACAAAACAAGAAGGCAACTTTCCTCTCGTTCATAACCAAGGTAAAGCTATTAAACTGGTGGTTTACATAGGGCGCTTACTGTTAAAATTCTGTCCATTTGCTTATTTTGCTGATCTCAATCATTTGAAGAGAGAGAGAAGAAACGGATTAAACCCAGAAAGGGTATAGAAGATTGTGGAGTGTTTGTACACGTTTGTTTATATTTAGCCGCCCAGACGGAATCGGATACAGAAGTAAGGTTGGCGCTACGTTGTTGTTACTGTTTTCAGAGTTGATCCTTTTCTCATAATAGTTTTATCTATTTTTGGATACAATGAGTGGGAAAGAAGAGGATACAGCTATGCATTCTGACGAAGAGTTGGATTATGAGGACGAGGATGTTAGCCTGCGTCGGATGGCTGAAAGGTATAGAAAAATGTCTGAGAATAAGCATTCGCAGAATGACTTTGATGATAAGGATGATGGCGGTATGGAATCTGTCCATAGCACCATGTGGGAAGGTGAGGATAGCAATGTGACCCCGGGATTCTTGGATGAAGGTGAAACTGATGATAACGAGGATCAAGATCAGGATATTGATGCACACGAGGGACACTATGAGGATGAAGATGAAGACAACAATGATGATGATAATGACAATGATAGTGACAATGACGATAACGATGACCAGGCGAATAGCAGTTACGAGGATGAAAATCCACTACTGGGTGCCTTCCGTCAACTTGCCAATGCTAGAAGGAATGGTGCCACTGCAGAATCTGTATTGGAGAACGTGAGTAGAATGCTTCCTGGTTCTCTGATGTTTGGTGGACATCGCCGTGATTCTAGATGGGATTCTTATATAAAGGTGATGAATGAAAGAGAGGATCCATATTTCGTACAGGAATCTATCAACGAGTTGAGTGAACGGTTGTTAATGATGAACGGATTCGATGCAGAGCGCGGGTTGCCACATTACCAGTTGTCAAAGGCGTTAGTTGGTGTAATGAACGAACCTCGTTGGCAGGAACATATGGAGTTACAGCTTGTTGCATGCCGTTGTCTATATAACTTGCTGGAAATCGAACCGACATATTGTCGCGGTGCCATCGACTGTGGTGTAATTGGTACATTGAAGGCCAAGTTGATGGAAATAAGCTCCATTGATTTGGCTGAACAGGCTTTGCAAACATTGGAGTTCATATCAAGATTTCACGGATATGCACTATTATCAGCAGGCTGTCTTGGTGGAGTTTTGATGTACTTGGATTTCTTTACAATTCATGCACAGAGGAAAGCCACACGTATTGTTGCAAATTCTGTGAAAAATGTTTCACAGACTCATTTGTCAACAGTGGAAGAGATATTTCCAACATTACAGCGTATTGTGATTGAATTCACCGATCCACAGGAGTTGGAAAATGCATGGTCTGCCATTTCTCTCATTGTTAAGAACTTTCGCACATCTCAAAGTTTAGAGAAGATTGTAACTTCAGAACTTTTAAATAAAATTTTAAAGGTTGTTTCAAGTCCAGATACTACGTTGTCAACGGTATTGGGATTGATTAATACTCTGAGTACTTGTGCACAAAACAATAACTTGGCGGTGGAAGTCATTAAGACCGGAGAAGTTGCTGATGCAATCGTTGCAATCTTGACTAGATTTCAAAAAGGTTCCAAAGTTGAATCCGGAGGGGTTACGGTTGAGACTTTGATGTCTATACCGAAGGATTTATTGCTTTCGATCTTATATTTCATTGTTTATCTCTTACCGTGTGACCCTAAACCTGCATTGACCCCACATGAAAAACATCCAAAGGATTATTCATCAGCAATAACCCAGTATAAAATGTTTACAAATCAAATCTTTCCGTTATTGGTGAATATATATTCTGCAACTGTGGTATTTGAGGTTAGACTATATGCTTTAATATGTCTCATACGTATTGTTGCTTCTTTTGAAGACTTGAAAGATTTGAAAGACTCTTCACTGGTTATCAATTTGTTGGGTTCAATTGTCATTCAGAACAAGAGCGCCATACGGACAGAAAAGCAAAATATGGGTCCATACCATATCTTATACGCTGCATTGACTTTGGCGAATGGTCTTATGATTAAAGATCCCGATCATTTCATCACGGAATTTGAGAGAGAGGGCCTCTTAGCTGACACCTCAAATCTTTTGGAAATTTTAAGAAGTGAAGAGAGACATTTTGTTGACGTAAAAGCAGAAATGGCACAAGAGGATGATGAAAGATTTGACTCTCATGATGAGGATGATGAGGATGATAATGATATTGAAGAACCACATCATGAAGAAGACCAATACGACCCAGAGCAAGATGAATTTATGAGCGATGAAGATGAGTTCTCTGATGTATACTCTCAATTAAGGGACACAAGACCACTTACAGCGCAAAGAAATCCAAATGTTCCAACAATAAGAGAGTTCAATATACCGTCTTTAATTCATATGTTGAGTAAGAGGGCTGCAACCATGGAACAAACTTACTTGAAGAGGAAAGTTGATGGTGGTGCAAAGTTGGAGCATCTAAGGCTATTGGACGAGATAAATGGCGATTTAAATGACCTACGTGCATGCAATGATTACACCAAGGAGGAGTGGATAAACATGTGGACGAATTTCAGTGATGCCATAATGAAAGGTTCATATACCATCTCTAGTTTTGAACTTATAAGCTCTGGTATCATTGAAACTTTATCCACTTTGTTCAACGAGTCAAAGTTTGGTGGACAGTATTCACTAGCAAGACAGACGTTCTTGGAAGTATTTAAAGACGACATTTTCGAAACACTTATGCACAAACTTCAAGAATCTTTAACAAGGGCAGAATCGTTTGGGATCATAGGGTGCGGCTTGAAAACTGGTGAAAATAGAGCTGCATCTTTAGGTAAACAGCTCAAAATTAAACTTTCTTATGTCTCAGATCCAGATGACGATGAGCCGTTGTTTGAAGAAGGTATGTCAAGCTTTGTCATTTTGGTACATGCTATTGCTTCATTCAACAATATCAATACATTCTTGAAACGTAAGGTTACAATGCCTCTTTTCTTTGGACAGCCAGCTACTACATCTATCAAGGGTGATTGGTATTTGGAATTTTCGATTGACGAAGAAGTGATTCCATTAGAGACAACAATATACGGGGCCCTTTATAAGAGTTCTCAGGCCAAAAACTCAAACTTTGATACAACAAAGTTTTGGCAAGAGGTACACAATGTGTCATTCCGCAAAGTGAAAGGTCCTGTTCCTTACATGGACCTTGACGAAAAGTATCCGACTACAAGCCAAGAAGAGTTGGAACTTTTAAATCAGCCAGCAACTATCAGTATCTTGAATCTGCTTAAAGTCATGTACAAGTTTAACCCTAATGGTCACGATTCGTTGTTTGTGAATTTCAAGCTAACCGCAAAGTTGAAAAGACAATTGGAAGAACCTTTGATTGTTGCGTCTGGAATATTACCAGATTGGTCCATTCATATCACTCGTGCCTTTCCCTTTTTGTTTCCTTTAGAGACAAGAATGTTCTTCTTGCAATCCACTTCGTTTGGTTATTCCAGATTGATTCAATTATGGAGCAATAAGGCTTCGCAAGACGCCAATGGAGACAATCAAAGCAATAACAGCTTATCGTTGGGTCGTATTACCAGACATAAAGTCCGTGTTTCTCGTATGCATCTTTTGAAGAGTGCTTTCAAAGTTTTAGACAAGCTTGCTTCTCATCCAAGTATTTTGGAAGTTGAATTTAACGATGAAGTAGGTACAGGATTGGGCCCTACTCTAGAGTTTTATTCTAACGTGTGCCATTGTTTTGCAGAGAAGAGTCTAAAACTCTGGAGGGATAATGAAATGAGTGAGGATGGGTACGTTCACTCTCAATTGGGTCTATTCCCAGCGCCAATATCTCCAAATGACCCAAGTTCTGATGCTCGCATGACGAATTTCAGATATTTGGGAATGTTTATCGGCCGTGCTCTTCTGGACGGCCGTATCTTGGACTTCTCTTTTAATCCAGTCTTCTTTGAACTATGCGCTTTGGAGATTGAACAGAAGTATGAAACCTTTCCACTTGAAAAGTTGAAAGAGGTTGATTTACAACTATACAAGTCTTTGAAGTACTTGAAAGAAAAGCAGAATGAGGGGGAATTTGTTGCAGAATTGGGAATAAATTTCACAGTTCCTGGCTATGACATTGAACTTGTTAAAGGAGGAGCAGAAAAAATTGTAAGTTCTGCTCAAGATGTTCAGGAGTACATCGAACTGGTTGTTGATTGGACTCTCAATAAGGGTATTCAAGATCAAGTGGAGAGCTTTATTCTTGGATTCTCTGAAGTTTTCCCTTATTATTCAATGCTTGTATTTTCACCACTTGAAATCGTCAAGTTAACAGGTGAGAGCTCAGAAGACTGGTCATATGAAACTTTGTCTTCATGTATTCATGCAGATCACGGTTATAACATTGATTCTAAGAGCGTCCAGAATTTGATCAAATTGATGACCAGTTTTACTCACGATGAGCGTCGGTCTTTCCTAAAATTCCTTACAGGATCACCGCGTCTACCAATTGGAGGATTCAAAAATTTGAAACCAGTCTTTACTGTTGTTTTGAAAAGAGCGGAAGACGGACTGAAGCCCGATGACTATTTACCAAGTGTCATGACTTGTGCAAACTATTTGAAGTTACCGGACTATTCGTCTTTGGATATTTTATCTTCAAAGGTTAAAACTGCAATTGATGAAGGTGCAGATACATTCTTACTCTCTTGATGTGATGTCGATACCATCTTTTTTCTCTTTTCCCAGTTCTCATTTTTAATTCTTTTACAAGATACTAATCGTTTTAAGCATCTTATCGCTGGTGTAGTTTATGTTTTTCGTGGTGTATGGATGGCCGGATTACCCTACTTCGATTTTCAGTTGTTGAAAAATTCTTTCAAATTAACTTTCAAGCGGTTTGGAAATGATGGACACATTTGAATAGAGGATAACGAGAAAGTGAACTGGATGATGTTTAGAAGACTCCGTAAGTATGATGTGATGACTTTTGATTTGTGTGAATTGCTAACCGTATTTAGCTACTGTTTTCACCCGTTTAAATGGGCGCTTTTTAAGTACAGAGGCATCTGTCGGAACATCAACAAAAACATCGTCGGGCGTAAAGTCGGAAGAGGTTTCAAGTGCCCCACAGGGACAACTTAGTGAACTCACTTCAGATGAGTTTTATGAGGAAATTCATACAGAAGCATTGAAATTGACTCCATCGCAGGAACGGGACTTGGATAGTAGCTTGAAACAAGCTATGCTTAAGAACAAAGAGGTTGCCGATTTCTTGAAAGATTACATCGTTGACTTACCAAACAAGAAGATCAGGGATACAACTGGTACTAAGACGATTGGTACAGATACACAGTATCCAAGATTGGAACGTAGTGATAAACATGAGCCATACACATCCCAGGAGTTGTACTTACGTCGTGAATTCTTGGAGAAGAACGCCAGTAGAATTGGTTCACAATTGAGGGATGTTTACATCCCACATTTGGAAGTTTCACACCCACAGGGAATTGAAAAGATGAGCATTGCTAAACTCTTAGCTGCTGGTGTACATTTGGGTCACTCCAAATCTCTTTACCGTTCCTCCAACCAACAGTTCATCTACGGTGAATACAAGGGAATTCACATCATCGATTTGGAAAAGACCCTTGTATATTTGAAAAAGGCATGTAGGGTTGTTGAAGAGGTTGCCTTGAAAGGTGGTGTTATCCTATTTGTTGGTTCTTCTCCATATGAGCGTGTACTGGAGAAGAGTGCATCTAGATGTGGTGGTTATTACATCTCTAACAAATGGACTGCTGGTACGTTGACCAACGCGACTGAAATTTCATCCAAATGGGCTCGTGTTGAAGTTGACATGGGTGATAGACCAACTGGAAGACAACTCACTGCTCAAGAACAACGTTCCATTGTGAAACCAGATCTGATTGTTGTGTTGAACCCAACTGAAAACAGAGTCTTACTTCACGAAGCTGCGCAGACCAGAGTTCCAACTATTGGAATCATTGATACAGATTCAGAGTCTTCTCTTGTGACATATCCTATCCCAGCAAACGACAGCTCTCGTAGATCTGTTACTCTTCTCTGTGGTGTTTTGAGCAAGAGTGGTGAAAAGGGTTACAATACTAGATTGACGCAGTTTGCCCAATACCAAACTGCCAATGAATCAAACGTTGATTCGTCTTTGTAAATATCACATTAGCGCATATTTTGGTACATAGTTATAACAGAAACAGTATTGCGCTTATTGATCTTTAGAGCACGTTGCTTTGTCATTAGTAGGAGAGTGGGGAGAGAGAGAGAGAGAAAAAGCAAGTCCACTGATCAAATAAGATAATAACAATTCAAACCAACTCATTTTCGTGAAGGGGTATAACGCCATTCGAAGCTTAGATTATTATTGGTGTTTTAGAACATTAGACTCGGTTGATTTAGAAACTTTTCATGGTTCTCAACACGACGATTTGGAAACTACCAACGCACCAGCTTATATGTTTTCATGGTACAGAAAGACTAGTATATATTTGTTTCCTGGTAATATGTCAGTTTCAACCAATCACAGCTAGAGATCGAGAGGAGAAGGATGATTAGACACCGTTCTAAGCAGTGATGATCGCCAATTCAAAGCACACCTCTATTGTAATTTAATAAATGTGCTTATAGCTAATTGTACACATTGATAAACTCTATTGCCCATGCATATTCCCAAATAAGGAAACAGTTCCAGAGTTTAAGGTCCAGGTTTCCCAAAAGAAGAGCATGAACATGAACTTGGTGGAGAGACTCAACCTCCAAACAAGCCATAACATCGGTTTCGTATTAAACTACAACTTCAAGGCATGTGGTCTAACCCTGTGCAGTACAGTGACGCATACAGCTTATAACCTTTAAGGTTTGATGTTGTAGAGGCACTTCTAAGTCCCTTAGTCCCTTAGTCCCTTAGTCCCGTTTCCATGGGCTTTAGCACCCTTCAGTCCCATTCGTGCCAACTTTATAATATCAGCCTCGAAGTTTGTAGAAGGCGAGCGCTAGAGTTGACAGATTAACTTTCATACATAGTGACACATGTTAGCTGTAGTTAGTCATTAAGTGTCACCCCCCCCCAAGTTTAAGATACAAGCAAATATTCAATTCCGGACTACATAAACCATTAGATGGTTCAGATAATAATGGAACGGAGATCTGGCTTCTATAGGAGATCACGCTCAGCAACTGCTCCTGTGAGCTCACCTCATTCTTCTCCTGATCAGTGAGCATGCGTCTCCATGCAGAACTGACACCCTCAAACAGTCCCAATACGGAAGGTGTAGATGGTCAACTGTACTGAAAATGCACCTTTTTAACCTATGGCAATGCTTTGCTTAATCCCCGGTTTCTCCATATTGCTAATTCACAGAGCCGTGTGGTAAATAAGCGTGAAGGAGTACATGAATTGCGACGAAGATCCTCCCCAAGTTGGAACAGATCCCCAAGTGGCTACCATAAGACCCTCATAATTCTGCTCTTCTAAAGGGCTCAACTGTACCGAGTTTATATATAGCCACCTTTTCCCACTTTTGAGCCTCGCTAATGGTCATTCAGATTAGGTATAGAACAGTATAACCAAACCTGGCTCCTTGTGTTATAATGTTGCCATCCATTTGCTTAGTGTCCACTGCTCTTTTCGCAGTTACATCTCTTGCAGTTGCAGTTCCTAACCCAGCTGCCATCGCTGAAGCTCTACCATGGGCCAATGCTATTCCTGCTTCCGCTGGAGCAGCACTTGCCTACGCTGAAGCATATGCGGAAGCTGTTGCAATCGCTCATCCAGACCCTGAGGCTTACGCTCTGGCAGCATCTGAAGATGACTGTGCGACTATTGCTTGCCATGCTTCCTGTGGACTGATGATTATGGGTGGTTCTGATTGTACACTCAACACTGCTAACTCCTATGCCGGTCCATACAACACCACATGTCTCTGCAGTAGTGATTCTTCTTTGAACAAATACTATGCCTCTTGTATGGAGTGTGGTTGGACTCTGTGGAAGTATTACGGGCCTTATGTCACCGAGGCATTGGCTGCTTGTTCGACTCTATCAACTGAGCCAACAGGTACTTTGAGATGTTCCACAACTTTGACAGATGAATACACTATTGACACGGGTATTAATGCCTGTGATTACACAGGTGGGTGCGAAACAACTTCATCAACAACTGCGGTTCCAACGAGTACTATTGAGGAGACCACTTCTGAGACCACCACCGAGACCACTTCTGAGACCACTTCTGAGACCACTTCTGAGACCACTTCTGAGACCACTTCTGAGACCATCTCTGAGACCACCACCGAGACTACCGCTGAGACCACTTCTGAGACTATCGCTGAAGAAACCTCGGCTGAGCCAACTACAGAGGAAATCACTGATGATCCAGTAACCTCTGAACCAACAGAGTCCTCTGCTTCATCAGATGATTCTGATATCATCACCTCCTCAGATATCGTTCCAGAGCCAACTTTCACCGGTGATCTCATTTCTGGTGTTCCAGAATGGACAATTACTCTACCAGGAACTCTTGGACCTTGGACCTCTGTTGATTTGATTGTGTCAAACAACGGTTCCATTGGTGAGTTTGAATACTCCGAAGCAAGTGCTTCTGTTAACGGTGAACCAGTTGAAGGTGCTGAAATCACCGTCACTCAACAAACCATCACTATCGCCATCACCTCCCAGATCGACGATTCTGATGCTTTGACCATTTCATTCGCCGCTGAGATCATTTCTGGCGGTTCATGGACTTCTAATGCTCTGTTGTCAATTACCACTCCAGATGGTCAGAGAATCGTTAAGAGAGCTGTCCAAACCTGGGAACTGTCTTCTACGATCACCGCTGATGAAGATATCAGCTCTAGCTCCGATGAGATCTCCTCCTCCTCCACAGGTTTCGTCAACATCACTTCGACCACCACTGAGTCTATCGACTCAACTACAGTTATCACCATCACTTCGTGTAGTGATGATATCTGCTCCACCACAGACCTCACCACTGGTGTCACTGTTGTTACCGAAACCATTTCCGGTATCGTCACCTCCTACACCACCTACTGTCCTATCTCAACAATTACTGAGGACCACATCAGCACCACTGTTATCACAATCACGTCATGTGAAGAGGACAAGTGTACTGAGATTCAAAAGACCACTGGTGTCACCACTGTGACCACCACTGGTGCTGGAGGTGCTGTCACTACGTACACCACTTACTGTCCAACTGAGACTGGTGCTACAAAGCAAGGTGAAAACACCTCCACCAAGACAACTCGTGTCACTTCAATCGTCACCAAACAATCTTCAGAGACCTCAACTAAAGCCGCTGTCACCTCAACCGAGGTCACCGTCAGCACTTTTGAAGGTGCAGCTACAAAGATTGTAGGTTCTACTCTTGTTGGACTGGTGCTTGGAATGCTATTCATCTGATGTCTTTGACCAATTCCAACCGTCTTCCCAAATGAGATGATCACATTATGCTTCGAATACACGTTAGTAGATACCACTTTGAATTATTAATTATTACTGCTAGTGCATATATATCTGGAGACGTGTATATGGCCTTTGTCTTATTGTATGTGCACGTGTTGCCATTTTTTTGGACCTACTTGTCCTTTTTGGCCTCCATTGTCTCCTCCTCTTCCTCGTTCAGAGTTTCCTGGACTTTGTTCTCGTCATTGTCTTCTCCTTCGTCATCCTCATCTTCAGAGTCTGATCTCTCATCTCTGGCCTCATTAGCAGCGAGAAATCTGTACAAGATTCTCAGAATCAAGAACAACCAATAACAGTTGAGCAAGTTTAGAGCAAAGATCAACGCAAACGTGATGCTTTGGCTGATCCAACACTTGTACTGCTGTGTGGCAAAGTTCAATCTATAAGGCCCCACGGTGCGGAACTCTGTCAGAACAGACCATAGGATCTTCATGTTGATCCAGTGTCTCAGGTAGATCCAAACACCAACAAAGATTATAAACCAAGGACCAGTCAATGGCGAATCCAAGTAGTTTAAAACCTTTGAAGTTGCAAGGAAGAAATCTGAAACGTCCATGGTGATATAGACCGCCAATCCCATCTTGTGGAAGTTGAAAACGTATGAAGACCAGATGAGAAGCATCGTTACAATATGATGCATAATCAGTTCATTGTAATCCTTTCTAGGCTTTTCCACCTGGAGAACCAAGAGAACAGATTGCTGAGCCCAGAAGGCAGCCTGTCCTAGGAAGAAGACCTTGTAGAGATAGTCAATCTCCTTATCAGGGTAGGTGGCATACATCGTATCTGTTCTAAAGAGCCAGAGATCAGAGTAGTACATAACGTATAGCCCAAAGGGACCCGAAGTACCGTAATAAAACATCGAGTACGACTGCTCCAAGAAACGGTTAATCTTTGAAGCCTTCTTCAACCCAACCAGCGTGGAGATTGGTTTCAGAATGCATTGCATCACGAATTCTCTAAGAAATGAGAAGAAAACCATATAGTACAATATGAAGGCCAAATCCTTGATTCCCTTGCCATACATTGACGTGTCACCAACCTGATACGAAACAGTGACGAACATGTGCAATGGATTAGACTCAGTATAATTGCCAGAGAGGAAATATGCCGAATAAACAACAACCAATATTGACAATGGAGTTATCCAGATATGTCGATAATTCAATTCAACAAAGGCGGTCCACATCTTAGCCCAAATCTCGGAATCTGTCGACGAGGCCTTTGACAGAGCACTTATCCTTGAGATTGACTGACGACGTTCAGATGGAGTCTCTGATTGTGCAGAGAACCCTGGAACGCTATCGCCAAGGTCAATCTTACCGACCGATGATGTTCTTCTGCTTCTTCCTCTTGGAGTATGCGGTGGAGTAGTACCGGACTTCTTCATCTGGATCTCTCTTCTCGGGGATTTCGGTGGATTCCGAAAGTGTTTATAGTCTTTGGAATATCAACAACGAGAGCACAGCAATGACAAAGGCTTACAATTCAACGAGCTTTTCAAAGCGTATTGGGGAAAAGTTTTGATGTTGGACATAAACAACAAAACCAACCACCGAGGCAGGGAAGATGGGGAGGACGGTGTCCTAAAGCGGGAATATTCGCGGATGCGAAAATAGGGGTAGATTATGTAAGCTGATGCTTATGTAATGCTTATGTAAGATATATACACCTGGACACCCACACCTGGACACCCACACCTGGACACCCACAAATTCGTAATTCGTGATGGTGCCCGCGAAGGCAGCAGCGGCGGCGGCAACGACCGCGACGGCGGTTAACGCATGCCTTTAATACTTTACAATTTTAAAAGTGTCATCTTCCCCCTTTTTCATAGATCAACATTCGCTACAAAATTACATTGATTTCAAGTAAAAAATGTCATCATTGGATAGCCTCATCAACAAGGCAACAGATGCCACACTGACACAGGATAATTGGCAATATAACCTTGAAGTTTGTGATAAAATTCTCGAAGATCCAGAACAGTACTGTTCCAAAGCCATTGAAGCTCTCAGGTTCAAATTGTCATTGAAAGATGGCAATGTGTTATTACGTAGTTTGACGTTGTTAGTTGCCATTGCAGAGAATTGTGGTTCTCGAGCTCAACAACTCATTGCTACGAAATCTTTTATGCAATTATTACTTTCAAAGATGAGAGATCCACAGACTCATAGGGAGATCAAGACTAAGATCACCACTGTATTGGCCCAATTGGATGATTCTTTCCATAAAGATCCTTCGTTGAAACCTGTTAGTGATGCGTATCGTGAGGTTAAGTTGAGTTTTCCTCAATATCTGGCTCCAACAAAACCTGAGAAGTTTGAATTGAATGATGAAGATGCCGATTTGAGAACTGCTATTGAACTATCACTTAGAGAATCTCAAAGGCAACAACCACTTCCAGAGATTCCTCAACTGCAAGTTGAGCCACAACCTCAACAACAACCTCAACAACCTCAACAACCTCAACAACCTCAACAACCTCAACAACCTCAACGTACATTCTCAAGGGTACGTGCCTTATACGATTCATTCTCAAACGATCCTGCTGATTTGAAATTCCACAAAGGTGATGTAATAACGGTGATTGAAAGGGTTTATAAAGATTGGGGAAAAGGTTCATTACGTGGTGTCATTGGATTATTCCCATTTAACTATGTCACTCCATTATATGACCCTACTCCGGAAGAGTTGATGCAAGAACAATTGAAAGAACAAGAAATCCTTTCACGCAGTGCAGATGTTGAAAAGCTATTGGTATTGCTTACAAGAGCCTCTAATGAAGAAGAATCGTTGGCATTGACACAGAGTGAAGAGTTCAAATCTCTATATCAAAGGGTTGTGTTGATTAAACCTGAATTGGCAACGTTGATTGATAAATATCGCCAGAGGAAAGATGATTTGATGGATCTCTATGGTAAATTGAAGACTGCCACTGTCTCCTATGAGGAGATGACCGATCCTATAAAACAACAACAGTATCATTATACCCAACAGTATCAACAACAACGAGTTCAACAGCAACAAACTGGATATCAACAACAACAAAATGGACAGCAACAGCAAGTACCACCACAAACCTCAGGGAACTATCAACAACCTCTCAACTATCAACAAGCTCCATACCCTCGTTAAATTAGATGAATATAATGTGTAAGTAAACATCCGTACACTTAGACATCCATACACTAATAAATCCGTACACCTAGACATCCGTACACCACATATATACAAAAACCTGTATAAGGAGAATGGCTTTACGGGGCATAAATTCGGGATCGTTGTGATTTGATATATCAAACCACACCCACCTTTAAAGTCCCTTGAAAAAGGCTAAAGAGAAGATGAAGTTAGACGATGTTATAGACCAATTGATTGCCGATGCACCAGCTGATGAGATTCCACAAGTATTGGAGGATTTGAAGAAGATCTCCTCTAGTAACATCAATGCCATAATCTCCGATTCATTGGCTCGTTATAACTTGGAGAATAATGTTGTTGTTCAAAGTTCCAAAGGAGGTATTATACTTTCCAAGTACAACCAATTGGAAGGTTCCGTGGATAAATTCATTGACTATGCAAAGGGAATCACAGTGACTGTGGATCACGTCAAGTTGAAAGTTATCGATGAAGAGAGTAGCGATTCTGATGAACTTTGCGTTGCATTGGAATCAGAATTGCAAAGATATGTGGATGATAAGTATCCCAATGAGGTTGAAGTATTAGTCACGCCTGATGTCATCATAGTGGTTGGATCTAAAACAAATGTCGCAAACTTTTGGAGTTCAAGATGGAGATCTGTGTATGATTTTGATGGAACCACTCTAAGGGGAAAGATAGCAGTTGATGTTCACTATTACGAAGACGGTAACGTTAGATTCTTAGGTGAACATTCCGTTGAGGAATCCTCAGAGGATCCGGTAAAGACTATTGGATCTGTTGAGGATATTGTGGAGCGTGATTTGCAGAGAACCATCTCACAGTTAAATGATCAACATTTCAAGCAACTGAGAAGACAACTACCTGTTACAAGGGCAAAAGTCCAATGGGGTAATGCCATTGGAAATTACAGATTGGGTAAAGACGTTGCCAAATGACGTATTTCCAACAAAATGCCATAGAGTGTTATTTTCTTTCCATAGTAAATCAATACACCACGTATAAGTAAAGAGCCTTTAAAACAGCTTTGTAAGCATCCAAATGAGGAAGAATACACCTAATGCCATTCCAACATATCTCCAGATAGAATTTCCACTTTGCATCGCCCTTGTCAAGCCATGTGAAGAGTCTCGTATATTATCATATATCCGAGAAACTTGCTCGTTCAACTGTGTAATTATCGAATCATCCCTTGCAATGTTGTCAATATCTTGAGTTATATTACGGAACGTTGATAATCTTGAGCTAAGCTCATCAAATTTGGCATTGTTGTTGGCTTCTGATTGTGCGTATGACATTTTGCTATCTCCTGGTGAGTTGAAATCTCTCAAGGGATCAATTCTGAAGTCAACTGGCTCCACTTTATACGTTTATTCAGTTGATAAATTTCGGTTATATATGTCCCCAGCCAAAAATGAAACATGGGCATTTTAGCAGTGTGAGAAACAAAATGGGGGGGGTTAAAACTACGGAGGAATCTTTCAATTGAAGACAATTATGACATTATGATAACTATGGAAGCTATATACAGATATATAGAGATATACTATGATCGCATTGTTAGTAAACATGGACAGATGGACATGATAGGGTTCCAAAACAGGCAGGTAGTACATTATATATGACTCAGCGTAGATCTTGGTGTAAAAAGTTTGTTAATCTTCCTTTAAGTATCAAGAATAGGCGTAACGTTTCTCATCCCGATAGATAATGTGCTTGTTTCCCAGTGTTGGGGTTGTAAGATTGGTTCACATACCTTTAAGGGGACTCTTGTCTCGTTGTTATCATCACCAACCTTCACAGCATGAAGACAACCTTCACAGCATGAAGACAACCTTCACGGCATGAAGACAACCTTCACGGCATGAAGACAACGTTGAAGGATTACTCAGACAGTATAGAAATTGGTTTCATTGCACCACACAGACCCATAGTTGAAACTAGGCGTGTTTCGGTATCTGTGGGACATTCAAACGCAAATTAGAGTCATCATTGATACCTTCAACGTATCTTACAGAGAGAAACGGTGTTATAACCAGCTGAAGGAATCGCAATGTATCAAGTGTAGATGGGGGACTCCCCTGGACTCACAGTTGATACAATGGTGGTCTCTAACACTGGTAATCATCGTCTCTGTCGTCATTGGGTGATAACACCAATGCAATTTCTTCAAAAAAGATTACACGTCAAGAGATTAATCCCCGTCTAACGTGAAAAGTTTTTACCTCTTTGAATGCTCCCCTTAGCATCTTTCGCAACCCTATTGCCCACTTGCACACGTGATGCAGCATATCTTAGGGCACCACACACCCACACACCAGTACCGCCGCCGCATGCTGCGCCCACCCCCTTCCAAAAAAGAAAAGAAACACAAAACAAGTCACAACACCAGAAACATCTGAACACCACTACCACCCAATCACACCAATTTTTGCGTGCGTGTGTGAATATTTGTGCGTGTGCCTTGCCAGTTTCGCGGTGCGTTTGTACGGGAGTGCGTGTGGTGGCCGGTGACTCTGTTTGGCAAAAGTGAAAACTTCAACAACCTTACAAACCAATCTTTCACTCACAACGAGAAGTTCTTCAACAACCAAAGCAGGTTTTCACTAAACACCGAAGAAATGTCCACCGAAACCACTGTTAAGGCCTCCAACTGGAGATTGGTCGAAGTCGGCCGTGTTGTCTTGGTCAACAAGGGCCAATACAAGGGGAAATTGGCTACCATTGTCGAGATCATTGACCACAAGAGAGTGAGTTTTGTTTTACGAGAGGGGAGAGGGAGAGAGAGAGAGTGTGTGTGTGTGTGTGTGTGTGTGTTGTAAACGATGAGGTGAGATAGGACAAGCTGTTGGGATCCGTGAAGCTCAGAGTGGAACCTGGAGCTCAGAGTGGAACGTGTATCTATACGCTGGTGTACTATGAATATGAGGGACTCGCTATACACCATATGAAGAAGATTGCCATATATATATATGTCTTCACACCAGATATTTATACACGGCACCACACGCAACACGCAACACTTCTCACCTGGAACCCCAGTCTCCCGGAAAGTCGATTCTGAGATGGTTTACTAACAAATTACCAATAGGCTCTTGTTGATGGTCCAACCACCGGTGTCCCACGTCAATCCATTTCTCTTGCCCATGTTGTTCTTACTCCATTGACTTACTCTGTTCCAAGAGGTGCTAGAACCGCCACCGTTGCTAAGAAGTTCACCGCTGCCGGTGTCTCTGAGAAATGGGCTCAATCCTCCTGGGCTAAGAAGATTGCTCAAAGAGAAACCAGAAGAGGTCTCTCTGACTTTGACAGATTCAAAGTTTTGGTGTTGAAGAAACAACAAAGATTTGCTGTCAAGAAGGCTTTGGCTAAGGCTTAAATGATTAATCTTGTATAATTGTTTTATTTACGTTTGGGCATATATTGCGGGTTTTATCCCCATTGTAATTGTAGATTGCTTTGCCATTATGTACTCAGATTGTGTTTCTCAAGAGCTGCTGTAGATGCTGTACGAGTAACGTTGGGTTGTTCTTGGTTTCAGGCCTCTCCTCAAAGATCTTTTGCATCAGGGCCATCTCATTGGGTCCTAACGAGGCCCTGGCATCGTACTCCATCAATGGTTGTTGTGTACTCTTTGCAAAGTCGTGAATCATCTCCTGCCTAACAACGAGAACAACGTATAGCCTATCAGCTACTCCTTCAACTTTCAGATTGTTAAACGTCTTGAACCATTTTGGCAGCCTTGTCGAAATTGGAAGGATATAGGCATCCTTCACAAACGGTTGAGTGATTCTCAACACCCCATATTTGCTCTTTGAATCTAGGTAGTCCCACAGTCTCTTGAAGCCAGTGCCAACGTCATCAGAGTTCTTCAACTCCAGTAAGATCATCTTCCTGGACGTGGAGATCTTTAGCAAGTAGTCCTCAGCTTTCCGAGTGTCCAATCGTCCCTGGATCTCCAGTGGGAGGTTACCATCGAACACACTGTACGCAATGTCCCGAAACTCGTCAGGATTCAACGTTGTGTTGCTGAATTGTAAACAGCTCTCAAAATTAGTCACTCCAGCAAATACTGTTTGACCATGCCATAGTTGAGAATTGGGTTGAACCACCGTTGGATCGTATCCATCAACCTCGGCCAATTTCTTACTGGTTTCTCCAAGAATTTTGGCGAGGTCGTCATCCTCCTCATCTTCAAAGAGTTCAATGTTTTGCGGTGTGCCGTCGTCACCTTCGCTTACACCCTTGAGCACGATATCCTCCTCATCGACAAAGTGTTGAGGGTTATACAGCTCGTTGATATTCTTTGAGCCCAGATCGACACTCCTACGCCCAACTGTTGGCTGGTCATCCGTGAATTTCCTCTCGTTATCGTCGAGTGGAAGCCCAACATTGAAGTCAAACTGCTGTGATACAGCCTGCGCTTCTTCATTCTCCAGCACAATGTCTCCCTTATGTGTTCTTCTGATATTTGACACCTTCACCTTCTCCAAAGTGGCCTGTGTCATCGACTCCTTTATGGCTTCTTCCTTCTCCTTACGGAGATCAGGGTTCAGCAGCTCATTAACGGTCATCTTGACCAGTTTGTTGAAAGGTATCTCTCTGTCGATGATGGAATTTCTCAGCTTGGTATTCTTAACATCACGAATATTGACAAAGATTCTTGTAGATGCCTCCTTGTAGTCCTTGGTGAGCTTTCCCGTTGACTTGTCATGATGTCCTTCAAATAGGTCTTCTTCCAGCTTATGAGCCCATCTCTCAGAGATCTCCTCGATGGTTCCCTCTTCATTTGGAATCGTATGGCCTGGTAAAAGATTGAGAAACATACCTTGGAACCTTTTCCTTACTGCTTCTCTTGCCTTCTGCTCGATATGGTCAAGAGTCGGCTTTACCTCCGTGGTGTTCTTTGGCCTTTTAGTCTTGTTGGAGGTCTCATTATTGGCATCTGATATTGACCGTTTTACGGAACTTTTAGCAGTCTTCTTCTCCAATTTTAACCGTCTCTTCTCCTCCTTTAACTCTTTCCTCAACCGTGTGGCCTCTTCATCAATGTTATCGTCATCATCTTCACCAGCTTCAGCCGAATCCTCCGAAGACGAAGCATCTGATTCGTCATCTTGAACCTCATCGCCTTCAACCTCCCCCTCCTCCTCCTCCTCCTCTTCAGCAACATCTTCGTCTTTGAAATCCTTTATCAATCGCAAAAACTCCGACTTCTTTCTCGCTTTCTTCCTATCGTCTTCCTCCAGCTCCTTCCGAACCATCACAGGGTCCAATTTGCACTTCAACGTCTTATAATATGGGTTATCCAAATCACAAACATTACAGTGGTAATTCTCCGGTATAATACTCGGATCCTTTAGAACACACTCGTTGTGTTGCCACGTACGGCACTGTTCACATTGAATCATATCACGTTCATCAGTGCTCTCGTCGTAATTTGTATCTGTAGTGCCACACACAGAGCACAGGACATGCTCATCTTCTTCCTTGAGCCTGTCAGCCTCAGCTTCCTCTTCTGCTCTACGCAGGGCTTCTTCCAATTCCTTCTGTTCTTCTTCAAGACGTCTGTGGTGTCCCTTGTTGGCACGTGATGAGCGACGCACCGACGGCATTTGCAGCTCGCTCATTCCAGCTCGTCTTTTCTATGGGGAATAACTCACAAGACTGTGTTTACAGAGCTCTTTTGATGTTTGTAAAGTGGCACACAAAGTGGGAAAAAAACCATACACATACAAATTTTTTGTGGTGACGAAAGTCACGTGAAAGAGTGTACGAGAGTCACGTGATATCTAGGATATATAAATGAAGAACAAAGGATTCTGGCATCTAATAACTATCCGGTTACTAGCTGAGTGAAACGTTTCGTGTGTTCAAACTCGTTATCTCTGCTTAAGCTGCTTGTATCCACGATTGGGCCTCTAAAGAATGTATAAGACATTATATATATCTTACTACTGGCTTTAATGCTGGGCTGATGATGGAGGTATATACAGTTATAAAAGGCAGTGATGGATGTTACTGGTACAGCGTGGCTTCAAATATGTGTTGATGATGTTGTACACCGTGAACGGCCCATTGTGTGCTCATTGTGTGCTCATTGTGTGCTCATTGTGTGCTCATTCTGGGCTTCTATTCTTTTCTTGTACGGGGAAAGAGGTCTCATTCACTGTGGTGAGCTTGATAGCAACGTTTGATTATATTTCATCACACGAGCAGATGATCATGAATATTGATATATTCTTTGGCATCAGCAGCTTGATCAGAGACGGCTGATGATGTAACATCTCGTCAAATGATAGAAAACAGTTGATGTAGCCAAAAGGACTGGAGGATATGTAGTCTGAGATACGGTCATCACCCTCGCCTTTGAACCGTTGATGTGTACATATGAAGCTCAAAGAACAGTACGTGAAGCGATTGAAATCCACTACTTAGAAGGTCTCACCACACATAAAGATAATATGAATATACCAACACCTCAGGTCGTGTTGAAATTGGACTTAAAACCGGGCCAGGTATTAAGATCAACTTCGCAACACTGAACAAAGCACAATGGTACTACTATACGTCAACATCATGTTAGAAAAACGCCAGAGCAAATGTGATATGACGGTATTTCAAAGGGACCTGGTGAAGAAGCTTGTATGATTCATACGTTTTCTCCAAGAACAAGCTCCAGTTGAAGCCTCAAGGTGTCAATTCTCAATAACCCGAGGCGCCTAGGAGTGCTGCCCTTGATCATCTTTCCCAACATGAGTTCACCAATGTAATGAGCCAAGAGACCAAGTTAAGAAACTCAGGGCAAGGGTAGGCCAGCTCCCTCTGTGCAGATCCCCTTCAACAACGACAGTACACTCAACAAGGACCAATATGGCAACGCGGAAGATGCTTTTACAAAACACCGCGCCAACTGGAGTACACATCACGTGCCAGCCGTTCAGACCAGTGCTTTCATCCATCTCATCGCTCAACATATTTCCATTTGCGCTGATTGCTTGTGCCAAACATTCCCAATCCGGTATGCTGTATCTAGCAGCAACAGGCAAATAACGCAAGCCACCCCGATTCGCCATTAAACCTTCTGCGCCCCTATCCGAAAGGGGAAGTATTTACGCAAAAATAACGCAAAAAAAGAAAGAAAAAAATAAAAAAACACCACAGGGCTAACTTCAGCCGAGCGAAGCCTCCGAGAGGAATAAACCGCGCGCGAGGAAGCACACGCCATTTACGCTCGAAACATAAACAAAGCGTTCTGATTTCCATCGCTTTCTTCTGTTTGTTTCTTCTGTTTAAATCTTTGCACTGTTCAACATCATCTGTCAGGCCGCTGGAAAGAGACGATGTCGTTTGCTGTTCGGTGGTTCAAGAGCTACTTCCTCGATGAGAGACCAACAGGTGCTGTCATTGCCGACTTGGACTGGGATTTGAACCCCAAGAGCTCCATACGAAAGTTGGAGCAAAAGACGTTTACACGCTCAGATGTCTTCTTCTACGGAGTTCAGGTGGTGTTCCTCTCTCTGGCATTCTACTTGAACCCAGCTCCCTTCTTCGCCAGAGTCGTTGCCGTGCTGCTACTGCTTGTGCTACTGCTTGTGCCTCTGACATCGCAGTTCTTCCTCAACGGACTGCCGATATTGACCTGGGTCTTCTTCTTTTTTTCATCAACAACAATATCATCGCAGTACAGACCTCCAATCAGTGTGAAGGTTCTGCCGGCCGTGGAGACCATCCTCTACGGCGATAACCTGTCACAACTTCTGGCCACATACACTTCGCCAATGTTGGACATATTGGCGTGGCTACCTTACGGGATCATCCACTTTTCTCTGCCCTTTGTCGTGGCCGCGTTGATCTTCCTCTGGGGGCCTCCGACCTCGCTTAGATCATTTGGTTTCGCATTCGGCACGATGAACTTGATTGGAGTCATCAACCAACTGGTGTTCCCTGCGGCACCACCGTGGTATAAGATCTTGCACGGGTTAGACCCGGCAAACTACTCCATGTTGGGTTCTCCAGGTGGCCTGGCTCGTATAGACACCTTGCTACATTTGGACCTCTACACTACAAACTTCTCCAAGAACTCTCCTGTGGTTTTCGGAGCATTTCCCTCGTTACATTCGGGTTCAGCAACTATGGATGCGCTCTTCCTGTCGTGGCTATTTCCAAGAGGCACGCCTATTTTCATCCTCTACGTCATGTGGCTATGGTGGTCAACTATGTATTTGACGCATCACTACTTCATCGATGTCATGGCAGGATCCTTCTTGGCTGTTGTTGTATTCCTATACACGAAGTACACTCATCTACCGAAGAATGATAAGAATGCAAAGAACCGTTGGTCCTATGCAGATATAACCAAGATTGATATGTTCAGAGAGGATCCTCTTTTCGTCACACAGGACATTGAGTCGTCCGGTGTCGTTGGAAGGGCCCGTGCCGGCTCCGTACAACAACCAAGACAGGCTTCAATGTTTGAGATGGATGTTTTGCAAAGACAGCGTACTCCCCTTTCAGCTTCCATCGGCAGCAGCAACAATAATGCCACGTTAACCCCAACCTTAGAAGGCTCTGAATCTCCTTCACCAGATGCTGCTTCTTCTGTCTTTGACTCTGAGGCTCCGTTTTCAAGATCCTCGAATACTTCAATAACCTCCATGGCATCACATTTCGAAATGGCAACTACAAAGACAAGAATCGATTAATATGCAAGAGAAGAAAGGGAGGAACGCCGTATACATTAATGAAACTAATGCATTTTAACTAGCTTAATATATGGAACACGTAGAATAAGATGAACAACATGTAGGAAGCCGTAATACTACTGGTGTGGGAATGTGAGTTCTCTTCCAACCAGCCCTTTTAAACACGATTCCATAAGGCCTATTCCTGCCCACTGAAAACAAGATTCGCTATATGCCGTTAGTAAATGGAAAGCTTGGAGTGTCATGCAACCATCGAGAAGGTCTGCTAACTTCATTGAAGTTCCTAAGATCACCCATAATTGAGCTGCTTATCTTCAATGCTCCAAGATCAGGCAAGAAACCCATAAAATATGTGGCGTTGACCAAACCATTCCAACATTTATATACTGTATATAGATAGCCACATAGTCTTTATGTATCTACAAGTCTTATGAGCACACTGTCCAAGTTTTATTCGACAACAATGTCATACCAATGCCATACCCTTCGGAACAGAGGGTTGATATTTGCCCCCCCCCCCTATCAACATTTGGAGGGTAAGTGTATTGTTGTCCGTACCAGTTTTGCCCATAGTGAAGATACTTCTCTGAGTGCTTCTCATCTTCATTGTTATGTTTTCGGAAGATTACGAAGCTAGTCCACTGGGATATGATAGCCACTTGAGAGGATCCATGGTAGCTGTATTGGCTTGCAGATACAACTGGGAAGCATCGTTGTCGGGTCGCGTACAGTTACCTTTGTATGTAATCGGTCACAGTGAGGCAAGATGACATATAAGCTAGGAGTAATTATTTATTATTTGTGAGATATGCCTGATTTACACTTTGATACCAAGTGATGAAGTAAGCTTTGATGTGTATTTTCAGGACTTTTATCGTTTAGATTACTTTTTCCAATCATCATGCCTCTCTTAAGGTTAATCAAAACCTCCATGGAGACAATTAGCAACAAGTTGTGTTGCCAGATTTACATCGTGATTGTAGTGAAAAGAAGTTCAGACGTTGGTGATCGAGTCTTGCCTGATTTGTTTCTAAACATGGTTGGATATTCCTTGTAGATACTTTCCATTTTGGGCAGGAAACCCTCAAGATGTTCAGATGTGGTTAGCAAGAAAGGAGATGGGTTGGTTTAGAGCTAACCGTTTAGTTCTCATTAAGATGAATATCAAAATATACTCATTTACTTCTCTATCAATATAAACATTTGCCAATAATCAGTCAAGATTGAAGCTTTCAAATTATTAAAGTTGTTATTTAGATATAAGGAAATTTAAATACAAGGAAATTTAAATACAAGGAAATTTAAATATCAGGAAATTTAGAATAAGAGTTAAAGGTTTAAAAATTAATGTTATATTTTAAATATTTCACATAATCCAAATATAACATCTTCAAGATAATATTTTAATTGTAGTATACGTATAGGACCCGGTTTTAATGGGATAATTATATCACTTATAAAATATTCTTAAAGCTTTGTTGTCACTTTACGTGTGTACCAGCCTCCATTGACTGTGCCTCGAACCTGCCCATAGACACATGTTGCCCTATAAGCAGGCAAGAAGCAATACGTAGCACTGGAATATCATTCCCAATAACCTCGTGATATCACAACAATCATCTTGTTTGAACTTTCTCTGTTAGTTTTTGCAATTATATTTAACAGACACAGGGAATAGTCCCTTATTGCTGTCATGAAGTAATGTTGGTAAGTTGATGATCTTGGCCTATGATGAAAATGGCGGTCTCAATTGACACAACTAAACTTCCAAATAAATAAAATTTGTGAATACCCAATAATAGGATTAATAACATTAAGGGGTGGAAACAAGGATTCATCTTCTATAGGGAGTTCGTCTGTGGTACCATCATCTCCTTCAATCATTTCAATATCTGATTCCTCGGTGTTATCAAGTTCGAAAGTGTCTTATACCACAATTTCCCTGGAAAAAGCATTTCGGCTGCTACTGAGTCTATTGACTCAACTTCAGTTATCACCATAGGTTGAAGCAGTGATGGTCTCTGCTCCACCACAGATCTCACTACTGGTGTCACAGTTGTTATCGAAACCATTTCTGGCATCATCACCTCCTACACCATATAGTGTCCTATCTCAACTATTATTAAGGGAGCTATGAGCACCACTTTGCCTACCACTGGTGCTGAAGGTGAGGTAACCATGTACATTACATGTAGTCTAACTAGGAGTAGTGATATGAAAGAAGGTGGATGGTTCCCGAGTGAGACCATTCAGATCACTTCAGCTATCATCAAAGCACCTTCCGAGGCCTCTACTGAAGACAGCACCACTTTGAGTAATATTAATTCCAGAACCATTAAGGATGCAGTTACAAGGATTGTTCATTCCACTTTTGTAGAGTGTGTGTTCAGAGAACTCTCGTACACATGAATATGATACATTTCGGCTCATATCAGCTTGCTACATGTCCCAATTACGGAACTTTTTATAATATCTATAAAACTCCATTGAAGTATCATATGTGAAAAAACCACTGAGAGAACAAAACCACTTAGAACTGTAACGCATTTGATAGAATCTCACTTCTTCTGAACAACATCCTCAGCAATATATTTGACATCTTCAACAGAGGACTGCTCTTCAAGAGTAGAGTCCTCTTCGTACCCGAAAGTACCAGTCCAGCCGTTGTCTCTCAAGTAGTTCTCAAACTTGACATCTTCCATCATCAAGTCATCATCTTTCAAATGTGGAATGGTGAAAAAAGCCAACAGGACACCAATAGATCCAAGGATAGCCGAAATAATGAAAGTCCATCTAGCACCTAAGTTATCATGAATTTTAGTGAAAGCTTGAGTACCAACTGCAGCACCTGTTTTACCCAGCGCAGCAGAAAGACCATAAAGAGTACCACGAACAGGAGTAGCATAAGATTCCGAAGATGTGAGACCCATGTTGTTACCAGGTCCAAAGTTACCAAAACAGTTGAAAAGACCAAAGAAGAAGATGAACGCACCGTTGTGAATGCTCAACTTGTCATAGGCACATCCAATGACAAGCCCAATGACGAGATAACCAGTGAACCCAATGATCAACGAGTACTTACGTCCAAGCTTATCAACTGTAGCAGCACCCACAAGGACTCCAGGAATTGAAATCCATGAAAGAAGCAAAGTCCATTCGGCCAGCTTCTTCAGGTTACTCTTCTCAGCTCCTAGAACACCAGAGAGAATTGTCGAGGAAAAGATACCGTTAGGGAATGTAACAAAATCGTAGATAAACCAGCATCCACATGTTCCCAAGAGACGACGCCAGTAATACTTGAACACAAGTGGATATGGAACGTTCTTTTTAATTTTCGACTTCTTGTAAAGAATAGAAGCTGCCATCTTGTATCTGAACCAGAAAATGATCAACGGCCAAGCACAACCAAGACCTGTGCACACTCTCCAAGTTGTATTCAAGTGTTTTTCAGTACAGATGGAGAAAACTATAAGGAAGATTGACAATGCAATTGGACCACCGAGTGACAAAGGCAAGTTTGTAACCAGGACGAAAATACCTCCTCTCTTCTTTGAGGCTTCATTGGCAGATTCTGAAGAAGCAGATGAACAGGCAGAGTATTCACCACCAACACCAACACCAATTGCACCTCTACAAATCAAGAACATCCAAAACATACCAAGAGTTGTCTTGCCATGTGCTGCAGCTGCTAAAGCAGCACCGACGACGATCAGAGCAGTTGTAGCAACGATAGCCCTTTTACGACCAAAATAGTCACAAGTCAAACCAATACCGACTTGTCCGAGAATTTCCCCAACAAGAAGAGAGTTGGAGACTCTAGTGCTGAGTGTACTAGAATATACGTTTGGGTACATTTTTGTGAACAATGGATTGAGCATGGTCATCAGATTGTTCTGGTACCCATCAGACATCAGTGCAACACCACAACAGATAATCGTGAATATATCAGAGATTGTTTTCTTCTTCAAGTAACGCTGTTGACGCTGTTCCTGGTCATAAACGATTTCCTGGTCATTTTGAAGACCCGCTGTCTTACTCTCAACTTCCATCGTGTTGGTTACTGGAGAAATTTCGTGTTGTAAGGATGGAGATATCAAGGATTATAGGGGTGACAATAGGAATCAGAGCGGGTTGATCAAACGGTTTATATACTATTATTATTCTGCAAGAGCCGATGGAATACACTGTATGCTTGCTGGACAATGCGGACGCTTGGTGTAAATCTTCCGTGGATCAAAACGTGTGTAACACGTTTTACACCTTGATTTTAATCACCATTAAATACTCATAAATACAGTCGATGACAATCAAAAAAAGCATCTACAAAGCCTGTTAGTTGCCATAATACATAGGCCAATTATGCAACTGTATGCATGAAGATCCATGGAAACTCATAGATAAGAAAAACGTGGGTATTAGCTCGTGAGATGTGCTTGTACTTAGTGTACTTACACATGATCCGGTGGTCAAACGATACCAAGAAAACCGATACAGGTCAAACTGGTGCCAAGCGATACAACAATGTTGTCATTTGGAACATGCTTAACCCAGCTGACTTCTCAACCAGTTATCATTTTGTAGTTGTAGAGTCAGCATTATCATCTAGTAGCTCTTCATTTAACCACTCGAATTCTTGACGTAGTTGATTTATATGGAGATGGTCATCCGATACCAAAATTAGAGCTTGCTCGTGCTTAATTACCCATGTGTTTGATTCTCCATTGCTAGTTTTCTGGATTAATTCACGTGCCCTTATTTGGTTGGCTTTCACTTAATGTAATAATGCAGAAAAAAAACACACACACAATGTATGATTTTGCACATAACCTGAAGTCTGGTCAGAAAAAAACATCAACCAAACAAGGACGTAAAGACATGGGACGTGTATATCTGTTGATATGAGGCTATCTACATTATACCTCATTCATTGTGAAAGGCATCAAACATGGAAGTCCTGGCCACGTGGATGTATAAATCTATTGACCAATTTCTGTGTAAGCAAAGATCAACGTGGGGCAAAAAAAAGAACAGGAAAAAGATCGCCCGGAGCTCTTGTGTGATGTACTGGTAACAGGCGTCTGAAAGAAGAGTCTGAAACCCCCACCCACCCAGCCACGGGGGCTTTTCTGACGATTGATCGCATTCAAAAATGTCAGATTCTCGGTTAGCATCTGTATGTATCGACAATTGGTGATCGTGTGGTAAAAGATCTCCACGGTGAAGTCATTTACTTTTGAATTATGGATCCATCTCAAGAAGTTCTATAACCGAAAAAACGTTCGTCGGTGTTTTCTGTAATAGCGCCTCCACGCAAGTGGTGTGTAGACTATTTTTTGTGGTGTCTGGATGAACATTATAGCCTTTGTAAACTACAAGCCGTATGGGCGTTTCGGAAACTTCAACGGGAAATCACCAGTAAGAGCTTAACAAATAGGTCTTATATCGTAAGGATCTAAGATCGTTGACGTTCCCGTAGTTTTGGGTGAAGACAGCGAGTCGTATAGCCGCATTTACACTGTTGGGAAATCCTCTTATGATGACCCATTCCAGGCAATAATAAGTTATTGATCTGGCCGTGACCACTCCTATTGTAATGGGACACCATGGGAGCATATAAATTTTCTCAACTAATACATGCGTAGAATGAACAAATCTTTACCCCCTGGATCTCACCCTCTCCCAGCAGAAGACTATTCATAGTGCCTTGTACACGGTTGAACCAGGTGGTCATACTCACCGGTTCTCCAATTACAGTAAGCTCCGAGGGTACTTCTTGACCTAAAGGGATGAATTCCGGGCATTTGACTTCCTATTTAGGAAACCTTATTTATGGCTTTAAGAATGTTTCAGCTTCGAGATCCACTTATTAAAGCATCAACTGTGTCTAGTCGGAATTCAAAGATTTGATCAGTTGCTTTACAGCTCTATTCTGAAACTTTTTTTTTAATGCCAAGTTGATCCAAGTGTTGGCAAGTTGGTCGTCGTTACGTGTTTGGGCAAGAAAAAAAACACCAGTGATGAGTAGACTTGTTCCTTGAAAAGAAATGCAATGAACTCCCCACACATGGGAACAAAAATAGCGACATAATTAGATGGTCGGTGTTATTTCTTGGAGTGTAAAATTTTGAATGATCTGACATGTGTTAACCTAACAAACCATTCAGTTGAAATTGCTAAAATGTAAAAGTTCCATCATGCTCCACATATAACTGACGATGTTCATTGATTGAAGATGAAAATAATCTGATATTCTAACTCTCTCACCGAGAATACACGGCACTTTGAAAGTTATTTAACCAATTTTGGCACAAGTCACTGTGCTCATCAGCTTTATGATGTTTTAACACAAAACACATAGAGAAGGACTAGCTCCATAATAGCTATTAACTGTTGTAAAATATTGGTATTCAAATTTTCAAATGCCTCTTCATTATTCTATTTCGATGTGCTTTTTGGAAAACTTGACTTAACCGTTAAAATCCAACATTTGTAAAACCTAGTATATGTCGCTTATTCAAGACATTCCTGACCAATACTTTGGGAACTCAAAAAGGTTTGAGACCAAGACGGTTGTTCTAGTGAGCCCTAATAACAAACCATTGCTGAATATGCTCGCTGCCTCACATCTGCCGTACCGAATTCTCCAAGGCCCGGTGTATACTTTAGAACCGTACGGCTTGATTATTACAATGTCCACGTAAAGTGGCATGTTGTTGATTTGTCGCCTATGCTATGTCTGAGGAGAACCTCACCATGAAGCATTCCATACCGTCCTATATCGATACCTACACAACTACACATCTGTAGGACTAAGTTCAAGCCTACATGTACTCACGCACTCATAAGGACTCAAGACTCCAAGTCACCAGCACATAGCTATATGATACACTTGCGAAAGTTTGCTCCTGTTGAAATGTGGTTACACCCCGACCGCCCTTTTCACGGATCTTGTGATTACATGTGGGGCTGTATGTAGTAGGAATTCTAAAGTTTTAACATTCAAGCGGTATGCACTGTAGACCACCAGAGTGTCTTGTGTTATTGAACATTCTAGATGCATTAGAACACTTTGCTGAAAACCATTGTAGCAAAAAGGGAGCCGAAGAAGCTGAAATTATGCAATAATGACATGGTTCATATCTGATTTCAGGGAAAATGATTCGGTAAGTTCCTTACCATATATCGCTTCTAGCTAGTATTCCAATAACCTGTACAACAAAGCACGTCTAGGGTAAATACGAGGCACGACCGTTTTAATTTTTCTCGCGCTCCGTACCGTCCTCTCCAGACCGTTTATCAAATGTTCAGTGACCTCCACTATGTTCATGTTTTGCAAGATTCAAGTATGACTATGAGGTTGTAACGATCTTCAACTCTATGCACAGCATTTCACGGCTCTACCTATCGATGATATGTTCTTAGCTACTATGCATTTTCAATTTTATACCAGGGCATTCGCCTGTGTGTTGACTTTCCGCCTTCCAGGTGTTCTTAAAGCCGCAGTGTACTAGAAGATCTAACAGGCGTGTATGGGGTGAACTTTCAATTATATGGTGTATTAATGCTCTCACCTGGTGCCCTTTTTCTTAAATATCTGATAACAAACTCTCATAGGTCACAATGAGTTTTACAGTGAGATGGGCTACTAACTCTAGTGGGACTATGTCCTCTCGCCAATAAAGACAATGTTATTGGTGGTCTAATATTATGCTGACAGGCACTATGATGAACCAAGCATACTCCATACTTTTTTGAAGAAATTGTCGTCTTATTCGGTATGTCCTTGAGTTGGAAGTCGTCAGAAAACATATGTACAGACATTTGATTGTATCACACTTTTCTAAAATTCCGTTTTCCTGAAATCTACGGTATGCTGAACCGCCTGTTGGATTGTCGCTAAGTACGAAGGCCAACCTTTCAACTTTCTATAAAAAAGAACCCCGGAATGACTCTAGATTTTGAGCCTTTTTCCACAGCCGCAGGTGTATAGGTTGCACTACAAACGTTAACAGTCCAATGCAAAGGCTTATGCAATACAATGCAAAAGTTATGTTTACGAATCTGTAACATATAGATCTTCAAAATTTAACTTCGGGGCTTTCTAGAAGGCGCCCAAACCACGTCAAACGCCGCCCTTGATAGAGGACTTTCCAGACCATGTTGTTGCTGTGCCAGCCGGGGCCACCATCCTGTCCGTGATACTGGTTGACTACTCTAAACTTCAAGTCATTCAATTCCTTGAGGCAAGAACAACCATATCCCATATACGAACTTTAAAGCCCTATTTCACCTTAACACTTGTGTGTTTTTACTAGTTGCTCGTTAACAGTTACCATACTGGAACTTTGAATCGTTGACAACAGCCTAATAATCGTAAATCATTTATATCTATTTATGACAGATTACAAATACTGGGGAGAACAATTGATTGGGAGGAAGTGATGCTGATATGACGTCAAATTCCGGACTCTGGCTGACTCACATCCTATTCTTCTAAAATAAAATTTCCTCCGTCTCAAAGTACTATGAAAACCGTTTGCCTTTTAGACGCTCGAATTAAAACCCGCACCCATATTCGAGACTTCACTATAGAACTACGATTACTAACCGACATAATTTTATGAGATAAAAATTGTTGGGTTTTGCCCCACCTGGTCAAAAGGACCACTGGTTACTCTCTACATTGTTAAACGCGCATGGCATGCGCTTGGAAGCTAAAACACGAATAATAGACGAGTTTACTAGGTTAACAAACCGATATTGATAATTTCAAAAGCGGCTATTGTTAAATTTTGTCCACGCAGTATACGCCTTTGGGCTCCGCCTTGAAGACGCCTTATGAGAAGGTGCATGACAATTCAAGTAATACTTGTGTTTGTGGAAAACTCCTGGTAAACAAAACATAATTTTTCAATAAAGAATCTTGTACCTTGTTTATACCCTCAACCTATCCAGCAATTGAATATTTCATTAATAAATAAAATGTTTGCAGGAATTTGTTGAAAGTGCGGTAATATTTGTATGTACGAAATGAATGTCTATGAAAACGGTAACCATACTGGATAGACAGCACTGAAAATACGCAAATTCAAATATACTATTCACCTATTAAGTCATGTAGATATTTCAGCCCTATTTAACGTTGTATTCTACGTACATAAGCTCACTTTGAATAAGTATACATTAGCGTTGGCTAGCCATGTCTTGAAGTTAGATGTATGGTTATTTGCATGATAAGCAACACCTCAAACTTTACTCCATGCTTGCTGTGATCGTCTAGAATACTTTGTACCCGCATATGTAAGGTAGAGACTTTGACGAGCATTTTTTTTGTACAATATTTGGAACATGATTATCAAAAGTAGATCGAGGTAGGGTGTGTTAAATACCATCTAGCAGCTTACTCTTTTCGCGCGCATGAGTAATCTAAGTAGTATTAAATCCTATATCTTGCGTTAGATGCTGGGACTTGACAGTGTAGCTACCCATGGTACCACCAACAATAAAATGTCAGGTGCAAGCACTACTGTAAAGGTCCTATTTGCAATGGTGATGGATGATAAACGTATGGTTCTCTTACTGTATCAACTTGTCATAATAAAGACTAAACCCCTAGATTAAATTGTTTAGTTCAGATCTCTTAAGAATTGGGAGGAAAAGGTCATTTCTGTTGAGTGTCGCCTTCAGCTTTCTTACATTGATCGCCTCTATATATTGGACTATTTGCACTTTTTAGCCTTTGATGCTTTTTGTTCACTCGCGTGGCTTTACCTATACATTTGGTTATGTACCCCCAACACCTTAACCAAACCCAGGCGAAGAATATCTATTAATTTATTGGGAAAATTGCTTCTAAAACACAAGAATATTACACTTATGATAGTTCATAACAGAATTCTTGTTTAGGGACGTGAACTTGCACCTTTTTGATTGCAGATTAAGCAGCTCACTCGGTGCAACTTACGAAGTAAACCATTATAAATTTGCAAATACTATGAAGTACACATCTATGTTTGCTAATCTTCGAGTCTTTAGTAACATTCCAGTTTCGTGTCTGCGGACAACGCACGGCAAGTATGCTGAGAAAAGGACCGTTTGCTGACCAGTGTTGAATATTGTCTACGAAATCAGAATAACCTATAAGTGGTGGGAGTTAAAGTTTAAGCGGACCATGTGGTTGTGCTCAAGTATTTAAGAGTATAGTCCGACCAAGGCGGTTTCAAAATACACTCTCCTAAATAAATTGAAATGCATGCGAAGAATATTCTCCTTACCTTTGCGAGGCTGCAGGATACGACTTCTTCCAGTGCTATTCAAATTACCCAATTGGGATATGTAATTAGATGTCAAACCAAATATACAAGAGGATGTTGGTCTATGCACCAAATGTTATGAACATTCCAGTGCTATGAAGATAGCTCAGTAACATTATCGTTCCCTCTGTTCCGATTAGTAAATATAGACCACATCCATAGAGTTATGGGAAACAAGTTGAATGTCCTTCGCAGATCAGTTTATCTACAGACATTAGAGTTCGACCCAAGTTCACCAAAGATGTTTTTGCCTGCTATATTTGTTTGTTTCAGTTTTCCTGTGTCTAACTTGTCAAGGTGTAAGGTGCACCACCAGGTCGATCACTTTCTCAAGTTTCATCTTGAGCACTCATACTCCATATTTTCAACTTCTATGTGTATGCACTGACGGACCGCTTAGATAAACTCACACATTACGTGCTCTGGAAGGAAGGAAGTAGTCAGAGCATGACAATACCTGGAACACACTACAGATCCTTCAAGGAGTGCATCCGAAAGGATCTCTGTTAACTACTCACATGTGGGCACATATGCAGCACAAATTATAGCTCCAAACCGATAGCTTTAAACGTTACAAGTGTTGTATCAAGTTTCGTGCATTTTTACCTTCATGTTTCATAGATCTGAACTTTATTATGCATACTAAAAGTGATTTTTGCCCCTGGATTGCTCGCCAATTCTAGAAGTGAAGAACGACTCAGAAATGGAAGATAGTTAGTTTAGCCCCGCTGCCTTTTTTTCTTCGCCTTATGAAAAATACATAGTATTAACGAACTTGCATATACTCGTAACTAAGGCATTCTGCATGAGCTGTACATACATGCACCCATGCACCAATATCTTTGTGCTGTATGTTGAACACAATGCGTTTTCCAGCTCGGCTAGAGGTAAATATCACCATTTGCGAAGTATTGTACATCGTAAATTACAACCGAGGACCGGCTACATACAATCAAACTCCTGCTGTCTATTAAATCCTGCATAACTGTTATAGGAGTCAAGTACAGTTCAAATAGATTGGACTTGCAAATATATAAATGTGACCTTCTGCTTCATTTCAATTTGTCCCTTTTGTAAATACTTCCAATTCCAGCCATCAAATCACTTGCATATATTCATAAAGGTCTCACATATACAATGGTTCTTTCTCCAGTTTTGATGAGCACAGCTCTTCTGGCTGCTTCAACACTTGTGTCTGCTCTTCCAGCTCCTAATGCTCTCGCTGATGCCTACGGTCAAGCTGATGCCTACGGTCAAGCAGTTGCCATGGCCCATCCAGATCCAGAAGCATTTGCCATGGCCATCTCAGACGAAGGTACCTGTGCGACTTCCTCATGTCGTACCTCGTGTAACTTGATGATCATTGGTGGTACACAATGTACTTCCAACACAACTAACCCATACGCTGGTCCATACGACACAGACTGTCTGTGCTCTTCAAATTCCAATTTGATGAGATACTACTCTGCTTGTTTGGAGTGTGGTTGGACTCTATGGAACAACTATGGTCCATATGCATCATCTGCTTTGGCAGCTTGTGACTTGCCAACTGAACCAACAGGTACTGTCTCCTGCTCTACAGAACCAACCACAACAGTAGCAAATTGTATTGAGGAGGGAAACTGTTTCATTACTAATGCAGATCCAGTACTAACTGTGAAGACTACTACTGTTGGTAAGCCAGCCTACACTATTAGAACTACTGGAAAGACCACCTCACTTGCTGCAGATTATACTGTTTCTACAACTGCATCTGATGGCTTGACTACGGACTTAGGTAAGCCAGCATATGTTATTCGGACCCCTTCGACGTCATCCTTTGGTACCACAACTCTTGCTGCTGATTTTACTGTGTCAACAACTCCTTCTGAGTCTTCAGCAACACTTGCAGCAGAGTCCGAGGTGGAGTCTATTTCTTTGACTACCAACCTGGGAGCACCAGCATATGCTGTGAAGACTGTTTCAAAGTCAACATCTGCTCCTTTTGGCTCCACCACTACTCTTGCAGCGGCTTACACTGTTAGAACTACAGGTGTTTCTTCATCTCTAACTACCAACCTGGGGGCACCAGCATATGCTGTGAAGACTGTTTCAAAGTCAGCTTCTGTTTCTTCCGGCCAGACTACTACTCTTGCAGCAGATTACACAGTGAGCTCTCTATCATCTGAAAGTTTGACTACCAACCTGGGGGCACCAGCATATGCTGTGAAGACTGTTTCAAAGTCAGCTTCTGTTTCTTCCGGCCAGA
>JAJMLQ010000183.1:0-43995 GCA_030569715.1 Williopsis samutprakarnensis
CGAAAGTCTTTTGCAGATTTCTCAATGCGCGGGTACGTATTACGACAGCTCAATTCTCAATCCCTGCTTCTAAAAACAGCAGCAAATTACTACAACTACACCAATGGAGGAAACAAAAGGATGAGTATTGTTTCATATTAAAGGCAAACTGATCGTATATAAAAAAGAGGCTCCAGAAGAGTCTCAAAAAACTACACTCAACAAATCACCTTCAATATAAAAGTAACAAAAAGCACAGATTTAAGAGGAAAGAAAAACAACTTGGCCTCATAAGGTTATTGAAAGCTATTACAATCTCTCTTCGAATCTCAACTCATCAGAGATTGGAATACCAACCAAAACCTTCAAGAAGTTCTCCAAACCTTGCTTCTGTTTGTTCAAACCGTTAATGGTTTGGAATCCCTTTCTAGTCAAAGGAGCCTTCAACCAGTAGGACAAGTAACCCAAGATTGGATACAATGGCTTCTCCTCGCTGCTGGAAGCCTCCTTGTAGGAAACTCTGGACAAGAATTCAGTCATGACAACCAAATCAATGATCAATGGAGTAGCCAACAAGGAATCCTCACAAACGTTGGAGATGGAAATTCTATTGTGACCACCAAGCATCAACTCAGAGTAGTACTCATCCATGGCAATCTTGGAATCGCCAACAGCTGGGATGTACTTGATAACAATACAGTGATCAACTTTGTCACCAAGCTCCTTGTTGTACAAGATGCTGTTAGACTCAATGATATCGTCAATAACAGACCCCTTGGAAATCTCCTTGGATTTGAATTGCTCGTTGGAACTCAAGTTGAAACCATCGTTGTTACCCAAGTGGTTGTAAGAAGCAATGGAAACAGGCTTGATACCAGCATCAACCAAGAATTGAGCCAAGACGGATTTCATCTTGGTTTGACCAGACTTGAAATCATCACCACCGATGAAGGAGTTGTACTCCTCAGCCAATTCAACAACACCTGGAACAAAAGTGTTTTGAGGAGAACCGTTGATGAATGGAACCTTCTCCAAGATGGATGCAACAGCAAACACAGTGGATGGAGAAACTTCAGTGTGACCCTCCTTGATGGACTTCAACAAGTTGGCAGAAGTATCATTGACACCATCCAAAAGCTTTGAGTAACGCTCAGTGTTGGCAGTCCACAAGACGATAACGCTGTCCAACTTGTTTGATTCCTTGAAGTTCTTAATGTCGGATCTAATCTGTTCAACGTGGGCCCACTTGGACTTTTGGTCAATGTTTCCATTGGCATCAACGTTGAAGATGTTGTCAGCTCTCTCCTCTTGGTTAGCAGCAATGAAACTTGGGTAGTAGATGGACTTCAAAGGCTTGTAGTTCTTCAAAGTTGGACCCAACTTTTGTTGCAAGTCGTACTCCAAAACCTTGGCTCTCTTGGCAGCCTTCTCCAAGTCATAACCGCTGATGTCCCAACCGCTGACAATCAAGTCGCTTGGGTCAACCAATGGCAAGATGGAGTTGAATGGAACATAGACATCTCTACCGTTCTCATCAATACCAATCTTAACGGTGGAAGACTGGGTAACAGAACCAAAGTAGTTAGCCTTGACTTCACCATCCTTGGTGTTGAAAGTAATCTTTTGTTTGTTGGCCTCAACAGCAGAGACAAAAGTGGAACCGTTGTTACCACCCAAACCAACAAGCAACAAACCAACCTTTGGAACTTTCAAGTTCACGTCAAATTCGTAATCCTTTGTGAAAGGAGAAACGGTAAACACACCTGGCTCGGACTCCTTAACGATGGAGTTCTTGTAGGTGTAAGTAGTGGACAACTTTGAGTTGTCTTCAGAGTACTTAACAGAGTCGTTGCTAACTTTAATTGAAACCATTGTTTGCGTGAGTAAATTTAATAAAAGAATATATTATCACTTCCCGATCCAGTAGCAGAGGCACGCTTGTTGTTGAAAGGGTGGTGTCTTGAAGATAAAAGATTTGAAAACACTTTGACTGACTTGAAGTTACAATTAAACAAAGTCAGGTATAATTTGTATGGATCTTTGAGATGAAAGTTCTATACAAATATCTTGAAAACAGGCAGTTAGCACTTTTCTGTTGATGTGTTGAAGAAGAAGGTTGAATATGTAAACAAAGAAATCGGCGACACGGCCCGCTTTATATAGCACAAACTTCAACGGCGGCTCGGGTACTTCGATCGTTGCAAGCGTTACAAAAAGGGGTAAAATTAGGGTTTTGTGGTTATTTGTTAGTCATGGAAAATTCAGTTAACAAGGTTATTAATATGTATGTCTGATCACATGCAAATTTAATTGTCCTGCCAACGAGCCTATACAAGCTGCAATTGTCGAAGGAGGAAGTAAATGGGAAGGTGCGTTTTGTTGAGTTTATAAATTCCCCTGGGATTTTATGTAGATCAACGTTCATGTTTCACAACTGGTTTCGTACGATGTTTTAATACCACCATGTTGATAAACACATGGGAAGGTTGTTTGTTTAGTTTTTGGATATGTAAGGATACCGGATTTCTTATGCAAAATCCGCTCCGGGGTGCACATTTGTAGTGCCCGTCAATAATAACAGTGGGAAGGGTCTAGCTCCGTTCACCAGGTGAGTGTATAGACATACATTCTTCTAGTTGTGTGTGTGTTTTTAGAAAAGGGGGCTGTGATTCAGGCCGTTGCTTTCACACTCAGTGAAAGGCAGGTGGATGATCCTAAAATAAGCCGCGTATAAGAGTCTACGTTTTCCAATTGGTGGCCAACGTTCTAACGTCTTAACGCGTCGTGTGCCTTGCTTAATTAGCATCTGAAAAAATCTGCCTTTTTGAGAATGGATGATGTACCTTTTCAGAGCACAGCCAACAATGACATCATATGCGATTTTTTCGTGTTGGTTTTGTATAACTGTGTACTGGCCATAACAATGGTTAGGCTCTGTACGGTGTTCCACTGTTTCAGAGATTTAAATCCCGCCAATCTCCATTGTCTTTCCAGTCTATGCAGTCTGGTATTCAGGTGTTGGTGAAGTTAACTGCGTCAATATTCGATGTCTATGATTAAAAGTGTTTAGGATGGTCACCGGTATACTCCTAGCTCAAATCTAACAGTCGCCAACCCTATCAATGACAAGAGAACATCACGTACTCCTTGGCCATAAAAGTACACATTTCCTTTCTAGCCGGTGGTTTCGATTAACCTAAGCATCGTTAACATAGTGTCGTTACCCATGTTGCACATACAAATAAATTTACTCGATTACGTAATCTATCTTCATCTCGCCTGATCAGGTAGTTTCCTGTTTTTTGAGTTTTTCCTTGTTTTCCCCTTGTTGCAACTTTTGTTTTGTTTTCGCTGTGGTTTTCTTTTTTTGTTCGCTTGGGTTGTCGTCACTTATTTTCACCACTAAACGTTCAAGTACAAAGATATCATCACCAACGCTGAAGACTCGTCATTGTAGGTCTGCCAGTGATGAGTTTCCCTCATCTACAACACAATGATCTTAATCAAGCGCAAATTCAGAAACTGAATCAACTTCAACATCTCCAACAGATGAACTACTCGCCACAGGTTGCCGCTAGAGGGTTAAATGCTCAATATCTTCAACAACAACAGCAACAACAGCAACAACAACAACAACATCACCATCAACCACACCAACAGTTCCAGATTCCTCAGAGTACACACATCTCACCACAAATAACGACAATCAGAGAAGTATGGTCTGATAACTTTGAATCTGAGTTTAAAATCATTCGTCTTCTCATTGAGAAGTATAACTATGTTTCTTTCAGCACTGAATTCCCTGGAATATTGGCAAGACCAATCGGTGTTTTCTCCTCTACAGATGATTACCACTACCAAACTTTAAGAACAAACGCAGATTTGTTGAATCTAATCCAGTTTGGTATCTCTTTAAGTGGTCCAGATGGAAGTAAACCTGATAACATTCACAGTACATGGCTCTTCAACTTCAAATTCGATTTGAACTCAAAGATGATTTCAAGTGAAGCGTATGAAACTTTGTCCAAAACAGGGATCGACTTCCCGAAACATAACGAGTTTGGTATCGATCAGTTCGAATTCGCAGAGATGTTGACATCTTCCGGACTGGTGTTACTTCCAAATGTCCATTGGTCGAGCTTCCACGCTGGTTACGATTTTGGATTCCTAATCTCTCTCTTGACGAATAACATGATGCCTGCAAAGGAGGAGGAGTTCTTGAGTAAAGTCAAGACTTTCTTCCCTGCACTTTACGATCTGAAGATACTATCAAGATATGTTGGTGCCAACGGTGAACAGAAGGAGCCGAAACACACATTGGAGGCATTAGCTGAGGAATTGGGTATACATAGGGCAAGCGCTTTTGTATCAACTGGAGGACAAGCGCTTTTGACCAATTTCTGCTTAACCGAATTGAAGAAACGCATCGGTAACATCAACAAGTTTTCGGGTCTGATACACGGCTTGATGAATGAGCCAATTGATATGTAGAGTCTGTCATTTAATTTGTATATTTAAACCAACATGTCGAACTTGTTTGTATGTTCTTAAGGTAAACAAGATGCGCAAGTCACTCTCATAACGATTGCGCAAAATGGCGAAAAAGAAAAAAAAAGTGTGTCGAAGTGAAAAAAAAAACGAATAAGTAACCCTCGAGGAACTCTTGTTTTCTTTCTCTCTCTCTCTCTTTGCTTTATAGTGTCTTTTCCCTCCTTTGCTTCTCAAAGTATAGAGCATTCTTCTAAACCACTGGGATTCAATCAATTACTTGTAAGGATGACTACTGATTCTGCTCCTCAAGCACTTGCCAATGTTGCTTATCAATTTGCTCAACATTACTACCACAACTTACATGAGAATCCATCGAAGCTTTCTTCACTTTATACCAGCGATGCGCATTTAACTCATTCTTTGATTCCTGATGAAGATGGAGTCAACTTCATCAACAAGAGCTTGGATTCACGCATCTGTACTAATGTTGGTGAGATTAAAGAGTTCTACAACTCGAGTAACTTGGCTGAATGTAAGATTAGAATCACCAGCATTGATCAACAAAAGACTCCGTTTGAAGGTTCCATCTTGATATCCACTATGGGTGAGATAAACCTGAATGGTAAGGCTGCCGTGTACCGTTTCCAACAATCCTTCATCCTTGCAAGAAAGTCTAAGGAAAATGTCTACGATATCACAAATGATATATTCAGATTGATTCCTGATGAAGAGTACGAATTGGAAACCCAAGTCGATGATGCCGATGTTCCACAGTCACTGGTACAGGAGAATGGTAAACCAGAGACTTCGGAGGAGGAACAGAATGAAACTAAAGAAAAGACCGAAGCAGTGGATGTAAAGGAGGATGTCAACGCAGCTGTTGAACCAACTGTTGAAGCACCAGTCGAGCCAGCTGTGGAGCAAGCTCTTGAGCCAGAAACCATTAACGAGCCAAAGAAAAGCGTTGATACCACAACCGCCGCTGACGGTTCATCTGAAGAGAAAGTTGATACTAAAGAGGTCAAAGACGTGAAGGAGAAAAAAACTGATGCAAAACCATTGTCCAAAGATGAAAAGGCTAAACAGCTAAAGCCTACAGAGGATAAAGAGAAGGAGATTGAGCCTCCAAAGCCAAGTAGCTGGGCACAAGTTGCTCAAGTGTCTTCTACAAAGGAAGGTCCAGCTCAAGTTAAACCAAAAGTCATCAAACCAAAATCTCCATCTCCATCAACCCCATCACCAACTCAGAGTTCAGCAGCATTAAAACCAACAGCTCCAGCCACTTCAAAATCGCACACAGCAGGCTCCTTCTTGTACCCAGTTATGATTGAAGGTTTCAACGATGTTAAGAACTCTGATCTCAAAAACTCCTTAGAGGAAACTTTTGGAAAAACTACCAAAGTAGAGCCTAGAGGACCATTTGCACTTGCAAACTTTGAGAATGAATCCTCTCAACGTAAAGCATTGGAGAAGAAGATTCTAAGAGTCAAAGGCCACACGGTTAAAATCTCACCAATGCCAACGGATATGAGTTTTAAGAATGTAAACAACAACGGAGGAAACGGTAATAGACAACAAGGTAAGCAAAAGAACAAACGTCCATCTAATGACAAGAGAAAGAAGTAAAAACCATCACTCGCTCTCTGCCCCCAAAAAAATCCTACATACTCGTTTCTTTAATATTATTAAAGTCATCGTTATAGTTCATAATGACTGTAAATGAGGTTAATCCTCTTTAAGGAGTTCCTCGATTACTTTATTCTCTGTGCGTGGTTCACCAGCTTCCACTTTCTTCAACCCCAAACGTCTCAATGTTTCAATAATCTTTTCCCTTGGGAATCCCATAGTTTCAAAGTTCTTCACCGTCTCTTGGTCAATTCCATAAAGCTCTGCATCGTTGACATCACGCTCGCCATTGTCACTGGCATAAATTTGAGTCCAATATCTTGCTGTTTTGTTGAATCCTTCACGATCAGAGAGATAGTGCTTAGCAACCTCGGCGTCCTGTGGATCGTTAGGCTCCGGTGATTGGAACAACGACTGTAGAGAGATCAACGATGACTTCAACGTGAGGATTGGGGTCCAGGCATCCTTCAAGATGTCTAAACAGATGGCTCCCGTAACGGACGAGATGTTTGGGTGGTACACTTTGGTGTCGAACTTCATGATAGGAGGCTTGAACGGGTATTCGTTCGGAATCTTGATATCAACAACAAATTTACCACCTTCATAGGGAGTATCTGGGGGCCCTATAAAAGTACCAGTCAAATGGTTAAGCTCGTTATCCGCCATGTCCAAAGTGATCGACGCTTCTTTATCGTTCTTGACATCATCCAATTCCTTCAAAATACGCTTAAATCTCGCCATCTTTGGATCTTCGTGCTACTGTGTTTACAAAGCTAATCGCTGTTGGATTGCCGCTGAAAATGCCTTTTGTTGATGTTTTTCTGTGTCATTTTTTCTGTTTTTTTTTTCGCCGCCAGCTTTTTCGTTTGTTTTAAGTTTGTTGATCCAACGCTTGGTAAACAAACCACAAAAACGACTACAAAAACGACTACAAAAAATGGTTATAAAAACGTCAATCAGCCCACTAAAATTGTGTATTGTATTTTGACATCTTTCCACCTTACTACAGAATCTCACGCATTGCACGACCTGTTGATCTTTCCGCTGGTTCCTCCGCGTTATGGTCGAACGTTAGGTAGGAGTGATCACCAAGCTTACGAGGTTGTAGAACGTACTTCACCAGGAATATTGCTCCGAATACTATGGCAAGACCTGCAACAACAAGGTACGCTATGCCTAGCGATAAGTTTCTTCCACCAATAACAGAGCTCGTAGTCAACACCATAGACTTTGTTCCACCAAATATCGCAACTGGGTAGTTTAAACCAACGTCGATTGTGTAGTTACCACTGGTGAGAACACCAGTGTCGTTCTTCAGGGCAAGTTTCATAAAGCTTGGAAGAGCAGCAGTACGCATCCATACTTGAAGAGACTCCCACTCGTGTAGATTGGGCATGTTCTCCGACGTGTACCCATCCGGATACATCTTGGCCCAGTTTGGAGGTGGTGATACCTCATCAGGCGAGTACTTTGTGTTTGCGTATAAAGAACGGTCAGAGCTCCAAGAAATGCCCTTATCAGTCATTGGGAACTCGCCGGTACTGGAGTATGGTGATGTGAAAGTATCGTTGAAGTAGGAATTGGCTATGAGACCACATGGATAGTAAGGTCTTCCTTGATCATCGGTCTTCAACGGATCACAGTCGCTGCTTAGGGAGCCAGCACTGACAGCATCACCCCTAATTTGATCCAGATCAAATGAGTCAACGTACTCTCTGTGATTCTGGAAGAAATTGGTCAATTTGTAGTACAAGTAAACAGGTCCGTCAATGTTGTTTGGGACATTAAACTGGATCTGACACGTCTGATTACCCTCTGTGCCGTTCACGAGTTTCCACTGAGGACGTATACTGGATGAGCTCTTGAAGTGATGTGAGACGTAATGGCCTGGAATATCACTGAACGACGTTGTGCTTGCGTGCTCGCTACAGTCTCCATACTCAACAACCAACTGCTGCACACTAAAGGTGGTGAAAACAAGAGCTATTCCCAGTGGCGTGAATATAATCGCCGTCAGAATTAACAAAGGTAGAACTGATCTAGGTGAAAGAATGGGTTGCCATGATTTCAATCTTTGTTGTCTAAAGGCAGTATCTGTACGCTGTGTTAGATCAATGATCGGGATGATTTGGGGGGTAGGAAACCACACACACACACAAACGAGAAAAAAAACCATGGTATCACTTACTTGGTGGCTTTCTTGATTTTACTCTAGGTTGATCCACAATCCCACTGATATCACTATCACCAGAGTTTCTTCTCTTCCTTAGAAACGAAAACATTGAGTACCTGTGAGATTTTCCAATCGTTTGTACAAGATAGAGAAGCCGTTGTTTCTTATTTTCACATTTCAACGCTTTTTTTTCCTGTGTTTTTGGTTTCCGAGTAGGCGTTACGCGGTGTGGGTGCGCACAGCCTACTCCGTTTAACACTACAAGTAACACAAAACAAAATACAACTCGTTAAAAATGATATACAAAAGCTAATATACAGAGGTGGGGGCAATTCGTTAAACTGCAACGTGCAGTGAAGGTGAGGATGCTGCTATACCATTGGTTGGTTCCGGTGAGGGAGCGCTAACACCCATATGCTTCATAAGAGATTGGAACAACGCTTCAATCTCTGGCGATGATTTGATAAATGACGAGTTGCAGAGGGCCAGTTCTCTACTCTTCAACAACTCCGTAAACGTAACGAGTAACCCCCATGGATGTGGACGGTTGCACAATAGTCTCTCTAGGATAACTCTCGTTAAAATCTCTTGCACCTCGGCCTTCTTGTTATTCCAAAGAGTCTGTGAGCTAAAGAAATGGAGAACAACATGCATAAACCATTGGGTATGGGCATTAGGATATCTCAGTTGGTTGCACATGGCATGAGTCAGGTGGTATTGTAACTCAACAGGTCCATCCTGGTATAGACTTGCCAACAATCCAAAGTGTGAAGACTTAGGGTCCATAACAGGTCCGTTTGGAACTCTATCGCTCACGACTTGAATACCAACGTAGAGCACCAAGGCATTGATCAGCTTAACATTATAGCTAGTGCTCGAATATCCAATTCCACAGTCATCAGAAACACTTTGTTTCAACCCATTCAAGATGGTCTTCACCATTTGATGAGATGGAATTCTCAAGTAACCATCAACGGTCTTTTTCAACGCCTTTAAATCGTATCCTGGGTTACAAGACAATAGTGGCGAATCAGAAATACCAACAACTTTGTCAACTTCCAAGCCTTGTGTGAATGGATAAGGTGAAATAACATTTGCAGGATATGACGAAAGTACCAGGTTTCTTAGCTGTGTGAAAGAGGATGGAATCTCACGGCACAACTGGTAGTGGTTTTGAACCAAGACTTCAGGATGATCGTGGAACAACAACAAGAAAATACGTAAGGTTCCTTTGTACACAACAGTGAAAACTTCAGAGATGTGTTTGTCTTTAACGTTGCTTGATTGGAATCTCAATAAATTAATCAACAAGAGAACAAACTTACACTGTGCCTTTGGACTCTTCAACTCGAGAATGTTAGGTAAGAACAAACGGTGTGAAATCAACGTTATCCAAGCAAAGGTGAAGCCTGGGAAAACAAGAGGTTGATAAACATTAAGGAAATCGGCAATTGTGAGATAGAATGTTTGTTTCAAAGCTTCCCCCTCCTCAGATTCGAAATCGTAATTGGAAATGCTGAATTCAGACAACAAAGTGGAGAAGATTCTGAAATATGGTCTCTCATTAAATGATTCCTTTGAAGCAGCGTGGTCTTCGGTGAATAATGAGGTTACAACACTAAGAGCAATCTTGAAGAGAGTAGCCCTAGCATCGTCAGTATCATCAATAGCAAACAACAGTTTGGTAACAAGTCTGGAGAAGCTGTCAATAAGACGGAATCCATCATTGACACTATCACTGTTTTTGAAATACAAGAGGGAAATTTCCACAGCACTCTTGAAGAATAGTTCCGGACTCTTAGACAAAATACCAGTGTCAACAAACTGTGAGATAAAAGCCAATTCTGCGTCTTCATGATCAGGTTGTCTTTGATTCAGGTGAACCCATTCCATAAATATATATTCCATTCTGTGATTCTCTGGAATGTTCTTCTCAGTAAACAATCCCATTGGAAGTTGTTTCAAAGAACTCAAGAACGCAGATACGTACTCCACATCCTTGATAGTGTTCAACTTCTCAATGGTGCAGATAAAGTCAGAGAGATAAATAACAGTATCATCAGACTTGAATAGTTCCGAGATAATGTCAACAGCAAGTGAGTATGTACGCTTATCCTGCGCATTAATATAGGTGGCAAGAGTAGGATCAAATTCTGGCACTGAAAGAAGACCAGATTGGAAAAGTGTAATCAATATCTTAGCATTGAACTTTCTCTCGTCGGCAACATGTATGAACCAGCCGCTAACATCTCTCTGTGCAACGCCAGAGTTGGTACATATCTTCTTCAATAACAAGACAAAGATTTCTGCAGAAAATCCAGCGCCATTACAGTTGAGGAGTGCATTGATAATGATCTGAGTAATCTTTAAAATCAACAGATCCCTGGAAACACACTTCAAAGTCACAGAGAGAATTTGTGTGAGCAACATGTTGATCGTTGGATCCTTTGACAACTCAGCGAGCGATTGGGCAGTGGATTCGCTGATTGCTCTGATCAAACTCTCGATCAAAACCTGTATATGACCCAAGGTTTGTTCGATGGTCAAAGGAACATTCTGCTGACCACCTTGAAGAGATAGGCCGATAGCAGAAGGGTTAGGAGTCAAAGATTGATGACTCTCTCCGACTTGTTGAGGTTGAATCTGTGAAAGAATACCAGCTGGTGATTGATTCATAATATCTTTGCCAAAGGACTCATAAACCTGAAGCTGTTGAGCGGAAACACCATTAGGACGAAGACCCAATGGTTCGGGTAAAGAGACAGCATATCTTGAGAGGAATTGTGTATAGAATGGTTGATCTGGACGTCTCTCCTTGTGAAGACGACGAGCAGAGATTGACTGTGCAAGCACTTCTTCAATGTCCTTTGTCGCCTTCTCCATAGCAGCGTTCTCAATAATATTGCATGCAAGGTCAATGTTATCAGTAATAGCCTGTGGGAGTTCTTCCAAAGGTGAGTTCTCAATGTTCAAGAGTTGAGGAGCAAGTGTGTGAATTGAGCTCTGGATGCTCTCCTTTAAAGGATCACGACATGTCGCAAGAGCCAATCCCTTGGACAGGCGGCAAACCAAAGTCACTGCAGATGATCTCAGCTTCATTTCATCTAGCTCAGTGGCAAAGTCCTTTAAAATCAAAGCTCTGGAGGTCGTAACCGCGATACTTACCGCTCTCTCCACTGCTGGTGGAAGAATATCACGAACAGACTTGTTTAAAACTGCTAAGAATAGCTGTTTCAAGCTTTCATTCGTAGCAAAGCAAGTGTTTCCCAGGACATGTTGGAAGTTGATTTCGGCGGAAACATCATGTTGCTGATGCTGTTGAAGATTTTGATGAACAGCAGTAGGTGTACCAACAAATCCTGTTGCAGATGACAAAGAAAGAGTAGATGATGGCCCAGTGTTGCCCAAGCCAAGACGCTGTTGCAAAACCTGTGAAGTTTGTAAGCCATCTTGAAAACCTTGTTGAAACATCATCTCACGGTCATTGTCAATCTTCAGGTTTGCCATTGCTGATTCCAGAAGAATGTTTGATTGAATATCACCCACTTGATGAGAACGAACTATAGTAGAAGGTTCAATATCTTCGATCTTAATCTTCATGTTGTTACAGAGGACTTCAATCTCAAATCTCAAATTCAACTTCAAGCTCGGAAATTGATACAATTCTGACAATACCTTAAGAATTCCCAATGTCCATGGATTTGGCAACTTGAAAATATCAGAGTGAACTGTTTCATCGAGAACTTTACACACAAATGGGATTATGAGAGCCAATTTAGACAGATCATAAGCTTCGACCAATATCTGCTTCATCGCAATGCAGGTATATTTCAATGGTCTGTTTTTAGCCACTGTTATCTTTCCCAACCAGCTACCAAGGTTTTTAAGATGATTTCTAACTGTTGGAGTCTCTTCAGTTTCATTCAACAAGTTGCCTACTTCATTCACTGTGACATTTATCATCTGTTGAAGTAACACAGAATCACCGAAGTTTTCAATCAAATCAGAATAGAGATGTTGGTTATTGGATTCAACCTTGGCACGGCGAGTGACCAAATAGTCTGCAAACCATGGATACATATTGGAGCTCAACTCTGCTTTTAAAGCATTAGCCTTCGCGACAACATTATCATCCGCTAAACTATTCATCACAATCACAATATTGGAGGTGGCACCAGGAGGATTCGAAATGTCCGGTACTGGAACTGAAGTGATAGACTTGAATGTTTGGCCATGAGGTTGGGGAGGTGGAAGTTCCTCTCGTTTGTTGTCAATACGGTTATGAATCACATCATCAATGACCTGGTAAACCTGTTGCTGTCTTTTTAGTGCCTCAATCTTTGAAAGTAATAAACAATAGTTCGGAAACTCTGGAAGACGGCTTCTAAATGCAAACAATGCTTGAACTGCAAACTTGAACATGTTTGAGTCTGGTGGTTGAGAACACGAATCCTTGATGTACTTCAATGCAATGGACTGTGCTGGACCACGCAGCAGATCATACAGGATCATGGAGCCAAACAGCACTGATGTCATTGCCAAAGCATTCAATGGGTATTCTGGGAAAAATCTGTATTCATCCAGAAGGGAGTGTATCATACACGCAAACACGTCCTGATCTCTTGGAACATCGCTATCTCTCAACTTCAAAAGCATATCCACAACATTTTTAATCTCGAGTTGGTCAGCATACATTCTTTGGTAGCACAACTTCATTTGCTCTTCAACATCCGCCGAGAATGGTGCATTGTCTCCATTAGCCAATATAGCATCATCATGACCGTTTCCAAAATTGATCAACCTTGGGAACGCCTGGAAAACGCGTATTTGAACGTCTGCAAAAGTACCCAACTGTTCAGGAGTCAAGTTCTGTTGTTGTGCGTATTTCAATAAAGCATCGATTGCTTTCAAACTGAGAATTCTTGGGGAAACGCCAGCTGATTGAGCCAATGCATCAAGAAACTGAAGAACAATAGCCGGATCAGGCTTATTCTCTCTCAGGAAATCACTGAACCCATTCCAGCCAGCTAATACAGCCTTAACAGCAAGACCAATTGACTCTTCAAATTTCAATGGCGAAAGAACATCTTTTATGTATCCATTCTGTACAATATGCAACACGAGTAGATTGTTCAAATCACGATTCTTTTGAAACAGTTTTGAACAAACTGCAACAACTAGTTCCTTTCTGGTAAGGTCCTTGACAATCAGAGGGTAATAAGAAGCCGTCTCATCCAACAGATGTACCATCAAATTTTCGAAAAGATCATCTATGGTTGCAGATTGAGGTGTAAATTGAACACAACCAAGCGCAACCAACTCTGGCACTGAGCGGATATCCTCTTCGAATATTGAATGGAGGAACTTCTTATATTCAATGTTTGTGATTGCAGACGACATGGAGATACAGTCCAGCTCCAACTTAGTAACGTTAAAGAAGTACAATACGGAGCTCTTCAGATTTGGGAATGATGGGTCGTTAACAATCGGTTTCAAGTAATTCGTTCTGAGAAGGTCAAAAGATCCATTTTGAGGGTTGAGCTTCCTCAAGTTCACAAAGAGATTAACTTTGAAAGGCAGTTTCCAGTTGTAACCAAGGAACGCATCAATTGTCTGGTCATCAAAAGCGGACAATAGAGCACTGAGTGACGCTTCTGTAAACAGTGGATTTGGCAAACGTTCGGACACTTTTTGGAAGACATCTGGCCAAGAGGGATGCAATGGTAATTTTCTGATAATGGAACCAAATTGTGACCCTCTAGCAGATGCCTCTGGGATACTTGATGGAGTCAACGCAGTTAACTCTCCTGGAGCTCCTGTCAAGCCTTGTGATCCTGGAGAGAGCATCTCAGATGCCAAGAGTGAAATTGCATCTGTCAACTCATCTGCAGATTTCAACGCCAATACTTCGTTCATAAACTTCTCTGGAACAATGTTTTCTGGGCCAATGGCCTTTAAAATGGTACTAAACGACATTTCTGTACAAACTTTAGAAAGTTCTTCCAATGATTTAATCAACGATTCTCTCCTTGACTCGTTTCCTGATACTAATGACGAATATGAAACGGAGTAAGCAATCAGAAGTTTGTCAACAGTAGAAAAGAGGTCGTTATTGAGTTCTGATACAAGTAAAAGAAGCTTTTCAAGGGATACCTGGTCGGTTTTGATGGCGTGTAGGAGTCCCGGTAGAGCTGATGAGATGATATGTTTTGCGTCTTCGGTATGCTTCTGATCCAAGTCCAAACAAAGTGTTAACCGAATGCGTTCAAACTCTCCAAGTTGATACGTTGCAAAAAGTTGATCAAGTGTAAAGAGTTCTAAAAGATCAGAGTCAAAGCTGAAAATAACCCTCTTAAAAACGTTTGCGTTTGGATGTACAGCAAGCGATTCTAACTCTCTCTTGATGAGTTGTTCAGTAACTGGATTTGAAACGGTATTTGTTGGTATTAAACTTGAACTTGTGAGCAAAAGTCTTCTAATGAATTTGACGTAGACTTCTTCGGACGATGTAGCGCAGATCTGGTGGATCTTTTCAACTGTCGACTCAAAGTTCTCCTTTGTGATTTTGGTAGCAAAGATGGCAAGCTGTGCGGTAATTGCCTTTTCAATGCTAATATTGTTTGGTATGTCTTTCAGCTCTTCCGGGATTGTGCCCTCCTTTGGGCTATTGGACGACAAGAGAGTAAATGACACGGTACTTGAAACGGTGGGCGTTTAGATCAAGGACAAGATCTCACCTACCGCTCTATGGAATCTGGGTGTATCAGAGAAATAAAAGAAAAGGGAGGGAGTGTTCTAATGTCTTTGGTTAGCAACACCGTTTACAAATGGAGTATTAAATAAACAAGCTCACTGTACACAGAAAAGGCTTACCTTTTTTTCTTTCCTTCTCTTGTTTCTAATACAATTGGGATGAGATTGGTGATCAATAAACAGTAAATAGTAAAGTGATCACTAGCGGTTCCCAATGCTTGGAGTTCGATTTCTGGCTTTTGTTTATCTTTTTGTTTGTTATTCCGTGATTGTTGGTCTAAAGCTATTCGTCCAAAGAAGGCAGTTTTTGTTTTCATTTTTTTGGCCACTGATGTGATTTTTTAGGAGCTTGTTTTTTTTGCCGTTTGGATTCTTGCGGTAGTGGAGACAGGGTAGGGTAACTTTCTAGAAGAGTAGCTTTGGTGCGGAGGGAGAGCCAGCAGGAGGGTTTTGTTTATGGGTTTGGCATCTTCTCTGCCTAAGCATGTTGATTGGCGAGGGAGAGAAGCAAGCAGTGATAGAACAATGCTCCTTCCACCTGATAACTTCGGACTTGTTGAGAATGGTATATGTATGTTGGCGCTAACTGTCCATGTGGATTCATACTAACGCTCAAAGATCGCTGTTCAAAACTCGATGCCATTAACTTTGCCTTTCTGGAGACGTTACAGTTAAAGTCGATACTTATACTGGACAACGAGACACCAGTGATGAAGAACTTTGATAACTTCATGGCTCTCAATAACATCAAGTTGATCAAATTTGAGTCTGAGTTCCTAGATCGGGAATTGGGAGAGACCAACTCTGAATGGATGGTGTTCAAGACTGAAACGATACAGCGGGTGATCAAGGTTCTGCTCAATCAGAACTACTATAATTTGTTGATGATTGATAAGACAAACGTCATTGTTGGTATTCTCCGAAAGATGTGTAAATGGAGCTGCTCCAGTATCATTGCAGAGTATCGTCTCCTTAGTGGTAAGAATTCCAACTACTACTCTGAAGTGTTCTTAGACCTCATCTCCATAGAGCTAATGCCTCCAAACCCAAGCGCAAAGAGAAGAAAATCGTTTTATCAAGATGCCATGGAATCACAACTCTCGCAATTAAAAGGTTCGGAAGACCTGATGGATATAGACGACGATGACATTGAAGTTGAAAATGAAAATGAAGATCAAATGCTCTCTGCCTCCCCACAGATTCCAAAGAACTTGTTACGAATGGTTGAGCTTAGAAAGCAGAAGAATAAGAACAACCAAGTCATGACTTGTCAACAAGTTGGTGTTGATCACGAATATGAATTTTACTCATCAGAACAAACGTTTGTTTCTGTTAACACCATTCGGATCGATCTCCCATCCGAACAAGAGCTTCCTGTGTGGTTTAAAGTACAGCGTAACATGTGGGATCAAGAACTAAGGTTATAATAATAATTCAAATGTCAAAATTTTGTTCTATGTAACCTACAAGCTTTAGATTATCGCCAAAACATAAGTCCTGTGGAGTACATACCAGATATCCCACACATCTTTAGCTGCAAGCGTAACTGAGAAGTTTTTCAAATCAAATTTCTACCAATCAGATCAATTAGACGGATATATGTTGCCGGTATTATACCTTACCAAATCATAACTTTGGTTATATACTGTAAGCTTCAATAATTGGCGGTTGTCGTTCATGAAAATGTACCATTCCGTGCCCAGGGCACAAGAGGGCAGTGGTTTTTTAGAGGAGCATGGATGCATTCCTTGTGTTTGATGTGATTAGATGGAGGAATCCAAACATTTGATTAATATTTTTCTGGCGCCGTTGACATCTCTGTTGTTTGAGACATTGGAGTCTTGTAAGTTTGGATACGACCTTGTACAGAATAAATGCGAAGAGTTTTGTATCCAGGTCCGAGAAGAGCTTTCGCTTCTCTTATTGGGACGAATGTTTTCTCTTCATGGCGAATAGTAGTCACATATAGACTTTGGCGCTGTATTCATAGCACAATACTGGTGTTACGCACGAAACAATGGTTATTGGAGTATATAAACTACATGTAATTGGGCTATGTGGTGACTTGGTAGGCTTGATTGGGTTGTGTTTATGCTGGTCATGGTAACTCACTGTCAGATTTCCATTTATTCCATCTTGTTCCCGTCAAAAAATAGCCAACAGGGAGCAAAATGGAACAGTTTACCACAAATGGCACTTTGTTGAGCAGCTAGCGGTTGTTTACCCTTCAACATTCTGCCCTGGTGTACGGGTTTAAATGGTCACAATAGTCCTTAACTTGTGCGCTGGCAGAAAGCATGTACTCATAAAATTTATGCTATTAATAGTAGTATTTTTACTTATTAATTAATACAAGTAAAACAGCAAAGTATATTTTGAGTGTTTTAGATTTGATTATGAATTAAACATATCTCTTTAAAAATTAAAACATGCACAATTTGGAAACTATTCTTACAATTATGCCCGTAGAAAAATGAATTTCATAATAAACTATGCTAAATTTAGTAGGGTGTTGATCATTATTTCATGATTAGAATCAATACTGGAGCATCTCAAAGGTTTAACAATATATTCAAGTCAATATACTGATTTATCTGTAAACATTCATTCATATCTATGCGTGTGGCAATATAGGCCATGCGTCCCGGTGTGGTTTCACCCCAGCATTATATATCAATTACTTACGTGTTGTTCTCAAAACGTGAGGTATACTATAGAACAACCATCTTTCACATCTCTATGTACTAAGTAATTTACCTATCCAGAGACTAGCAGACCATGTGCACCTATAACGTGCATTCTATAGTGGTATAAACAGCCAACAGCTCATGTTAGGCTTCTAATTTCTTGCAATCAAGCATTGTTTATCCCAGTTAATGCTGCATATACCGGTATTTGTATGAGGAGCCGTGGGCGTATCCATTTGTATACGTTTTACACGAAAGTTTCCACCATATCATGTCAGATAAGGCATCTTACCCAACAAGATGGGAAACGGCGCTCTCTGTACCATTTCGAATCATAATCTGGGACCAGTGTTCCAGAGTGGACAGCGGGCGCTGAGTAATGACACTTGAGCCGAGATACGACCGCTTAATTGCTAATTATACACTACACGTTTAAAGCCTTCCAAGGACATCCAGTTTGTGAAGTTTGCTGATACGTGCTCTCTGCCGGTTGAATCACAATTTGGGCCCGATATTTTTGCTCAAGCTTGAAAAGCAACACACACATACCAACATGAAAACATCACGCATACGACACACTTTTCCTATGGTCCATACCCTTGACTTCATACCGTTGTTGTTCCCTTTTTAATTCACGTTTGCCCTCCAATTAGCCGAGGCTCCAAAGAAGGCTCTCCATCGAAAAAGAAACTGCGGGACGGATATTTGAACAACACCTCCTAACAAACCACTGCCACTTTTCCCACATTCCTGCTCCCGCATCAGTAAGAGGCCACCCGTGCATGTTAAAGTTTTCCGAGGCAAACGTTACAAGCACCCACACTTTCCGGCTGTATAAACCTTGAGTACATTCTTTCAGATACGGCCCGTGAGAGCTTCTCCGGCAGAATAATCCTCAACCCAGGCCACTCCTAATCCCTCCCAGCATTTGGGTACTAACAGGTCGTAGCGTCACGCTAGATTGAGCACAACCCCCTTCTCCGCTCTTGCAAAGTCAAACGCTTTAAATCTCAATGTATTACCCAGCACGCATCTCATACCACCGGGCAAAGTAAAAAGCTTAGCTTAGAGAGCCTGCAAATAAGCCCGATGGTGTCGATAACATTTTCCCGGTCAAAAATCTCCCTTCAGCCTGCAAAGACAACCTTTTGTGGTCGAGGCGACGAAAAACACACACCCCCAGCTCAAAGGGAAAATGCCCTTTGCAGGGGATTTCATCGTACAGCGACCGCTTCGGCTAATTTGGCGTTCCTCATATGCGCCCTTTTTAGAAAATTCAGACCCGTTCCCACGCCGCAAGGTTGTTGTTTTGGCAACCCTTGGTTTCGTTCTCGTTTGGGCATTAGAGCTAGGATATTTTAATTCAAATGGTTAACGTTACCTTCTACACTTTTAAACTCTTTAGCGCGTCGAACGTTGTATAGTTTTACCTGAGCTTGTATTTTTTCAGTCTCCAGAGTTTTCATTCAGCCTGGTTACCAGCACAAGCACCACACTTGTCCATCCGTCCCATCTTACATTTAGCGAAGCCTGATCTGCGTCTTTGATTAGTACTCGAGCCACCGGGGACAGAGATATACTTAGATAGCTTGAAGCGAACAAGCGTACTGGATCAACACAGACTCATCGCTGGAAACTATGGCCTCTTTGCAAAAGAACACGAGGATTAGGAAGGCATGCGACTCCTGTAACATCAAGAGAACCAAGTGCAACGGTGAACAGCCTTGTTTACATTGTTCGCACATGAAGCTGGAGTGTACGTACTTAAGGAAAGAGAAGAAGAGAGGACGTGCTAGTGATAAGTATCCCAAGAAGATCAGAAAGCGCAAGCATAAAGAAACGGAAAATGGGTATAGTAAAACGGACCCTGTTCAACCACCAATTTCAATCCAGGAGTTTTCACCGTTGAATGGTCAACGAATCAAATCTCTACCAAAGAGAAATCTTCTGACACCAGTTCTACTTGAGATTGAAAATTTTGGACTCCCCTTGGACGTTGCAGAGGACTTGCTCGACTTCTATTTTGGTGATGTGTTATTCCCTCCAACAAACGTTTTCTCCATTCTGAGACCAAGCATGGTACTAACTGGGCGAAGAAAGCTGAGTTCGACTCTGCTACTGGCGATTCTCCTCACCAGTATACTACACATTGACCATCCCTACTTTGGTGAAACCAGAAGAGTGTTGATATCACAAAAGCTGTACGGTGAGATTGAGAAGCGGTTATCTTGTGACCCAGAAAAGTTTGAGTACGACGACCTTTTAGCAACACTACACATTGGTTATCTCATGCCTTGGATCACGTATCCGTTGGATATTCTCCGTTGGTGGCCTGTCGGTTGTAAAGCCATGAAACATCTCATACTCGTTACTCATGGTGTAGATGAGGAACAAAAGGAAGAACAACGCCGTACCTGGCTTAGTGTTTACCTCTGGGATAGACTCATCTCCTTCACCTTTAATGAAAAACCTATGATGCAGGACGAGGAATTTACAGACATAATTATCCCATGCGACGAGGTGTTTTGGCTGATGTCTGATTTGTCACCGAGACCTGCAGAGGCAGATCCAATGAGGCCAACGTTTCAAAACTACCATGGCTTTGCCCCGGGAATATATGGTCTATTCTTGCCTCTGGCGAGGATCTTAGGGTTGATCTTCAACTACAAGCGAGATTTGAACAACCAAGATGTTCTGATACGAGTTAATGAACTGTTGAGATTACACAATAGCCAGATGCAAAGTGCTGAAAAGTTTGCGAAGGGGAAGACCGGTATCCCAGATTCTCATATTGAACGGTTCAGAAGAGACTTACTCTATGCAAAATTCATCTCTCTCAGTATCGAGTTTATGAAACAGTTCATGGTGGACCATGGAGGTAATTCGTACACCATTATTTGTAATTTTGACAGTGATATTCATCATCATGAATACCGTATCTTGGTGCATGCAGTCGAAATCCTGGAACAGATATTGAAAGCAGATCCCGAAATGAGGTGGTATCCGTATACACTCTCCATCTTTCTATTTGCAATTGGCTACGCTGTGTTTTTAATCCTAAACAATATGGAGAAAGAGGATGCTACAAATACGAAGAAGATTAACAAGTTGAAATATTTGGTCAAAGTGTTGGTGAGAACCATGGAGATAGTCCTGATCCCATTCCCTGCGGTATTCTTGAAGACTCTGCGAAACATGCTCGTTAGAAGTCTACAGGATTGTGAAAAGTTGATTCTATTAACTGACCATTTCGAACAATTCAAAGCAAATTCAGAACAGAGGAAAGAAGCCCTAAGTGCTTTCAACTGGCTTCCTGATAAGGGAAAAGGTTTGGCGATCTAATCAAAAACTATGGACACTTCATCTTTGACATTAATAGGATGTCCGTTAACGTTCAGGAATTGTAGAGTTGCACTTTTCGTAGAGTTATACTCCTTCCAAACCAGGTTATCGTGGCAACAACCGATATATGTCAGATCGAACTTTTTCTTCTCCTCTTCAGGAACGTATGAACATTTGGACTCATCGATAAACAGACGTAAATGTTCACGGTAGACGTATTTAGAAGGTGGTGGTGCAAGATCAGAAGGTAATGTCTTCGGAACGAGAGCCTGTTTACCTTCATACAGAGTCTTGTTCAAAGGTAAAAGATCTGGCAAGTACCAGAAGTTGCCAAATCCTGTGAAAACATAAGAGTCCAAATCCTTATCTTGATATTTCTCCAATATGTCTTCTGGAACGTCAGGTACTTGTGCCACACCAGCGATTTCAATGTAAATACCAGTTCTTATATCGATAAATCTTCCATCCGCAGGATCTGGAGATGCATCTGCACTGTGTTGAACTGCTCTTTCGAGGTACCAAGGTGAGATATCCAGTAAATAACCACCAGTGGTGTTTTTTGGGTCCCCAATGACCAAGGAATAGTTGAAGCCTGTTGCAAATTTGTTCAGGTCCTCTGCAGGTAGTTCAAACCTTACAGTATCTTCCCAAGGTCCCATGAGACCATTGTAGGTCCAAGAGGTTAACGAGTCTGGTGATAGCCATGTGGTGACACCCAAGTTATTACACAGTTGTAGATAATTCTCTACAACCCCGTGCAATGCCTTTCTCTTATTCAAGTTGTTCAGCTTCTTGTTGAAAAATCTCCAATCATAAAGTTCTGTCGATGCCCATTTCCCATCTTTCGACTTGATAACAACGTTTCTGAAATGACGGTCACCATTTGCTTGTGCTTTACTTGCCAATTTGGTCTTATCCAAATTGTCGCTCAGTTTTGTAGTTGGTAAGTCCCATGAGTTCTTATCGACAACTTTATTGCTAGTCTTTGTAGCACCGAAATTTATCAATCGACGCTTTAAAGCTTTGGCAATCCCATCAATCTCATCTTTAGCGTCAATTGGTGACCTCACAACGACATCTTGAGTGAGTTCTTTATCTCGAGCAACTTTCCTCTGTACATATTCATCAATCATCAGTCCTTGGTCCAATGCCAACCTTTTCCCGATTTTGCCAACCAGTGCAAGTTCACCTGCTAAAAACACCATTTTGTTAGGCAATGGTGCTGCAGTGTAGAGGTACGATTTTCCTCTTATTGACAGTCTGAATTCAGTTTCCGGCTCCAATGAAGGGTTGATAAAGACAAAACCCAAGTTCTGCGGTTCATCCAAACACTTCGGCCATGGGATTCTGGTCGTAGAACCAAGTGCACCAATTCTAAAGCAATTCGGCTTTTCTTCAAGTAAAGGGTCCAGGATGTGGAGGTCGACGAAATCCTTCCAATGGAAATTCAATACCGGAGGTTGAGATCCAGACACTTCACCAGAAGTTATTTTCTCAACATGCGTTCTGATGGCTTCTAAATATACTGCGACTGTTGCCCTGAAATCCAGTTTACCTCTAATCTGTTTGTAAGGAGCTACTGGCAAAACACAGGTTCCAGCTTCGAAGGGAAACTCTTCCAAAGCCAAGGACTTTTTCAGATATGGAAACCCATATCCATTATCCGCTGAATGCTGATAAGTATCTTGAAACACGATGGAATCATCGCCAGTGCTAATGTTCACAAAGGGAGACGCGGTATCGTTGATGTAGACGTATATGGCAAAGACAACGCTCAAGAAATACCACACGGGGATTGTTTTCTTGAAAGAATAGTAAAACTTTTTAAGTCTGAGATCCCAAGATAAGTTCTTGGGCACAAATTTAGACTCTGCATATGGAATATCCATGTCTTATAGTACTTGGAAGTTAAGTCCTGAGGAGTTGAGTCCTGGGAAATTATGGTTGTTGAAAGTTATGTCCCTTCCTGTAGAAGTGGTTTCAAGGAAAATTTCTCCCTGTGAGCTGCCGGAAATTGCAAGGGGTTGGACAGGGCTGGGTCATTTTTTCGTCCCTGTTGCGCTACTTGCCACGCAATACGCGATACGCGCTACACAGTACATAGTACGTAGAGCTACATAGAGCTTGCTTATTAGGAACGGAACACGATACAAGGATAGTTCTATTTAGCATTGGATGTAATGAGTTTTCAAAAAGACAAAAGCAATGGAATATGAACGTTACACGTAAACGTATAACATGACAGATGCACTCTGCAAACTCATCAAAGTTTAATCTACGGGCTTCGTTTACTACAACGCTGTCTAATCTTGATAGTGGAAAATGAATCCCTCACGCCAAACGAAACGAAGTAGAAACAGAAGGAGCACACAAATTCCGTGAAGAACTGAGCTCACTGTGAGTTCTAATACATCTCATAATAGAGCAGGTGGAAGCATTAACCACTTAATTCAAATGTCACAGGTGTAGTGATAGAAACCCTTATTTTCTCACTTTCTCTAGCGTGTAACGTGGTTAAGTTTACCTGTTTGGAGTGAAAATTTTTTTGGGGGACCTACCTGCTGGGTGTGCGCGCTTCAAAATAGCATTCCGGGGAGATACTACCCCGGTGTTCCTCAATTAGGAAATGAGGTGCCTGAACAGGCCGATTGAGCGGAAATCGGCCTCCATCTTCCGTCATAGGGGAAGTTTGGCAAGTTTCACTCCGATCGGTGAAACAACTTTGTCCATTTCCATTTCTTTCCTCTTTGTTCTTCACCTTTATAATCTCTTGCAAAAAAAGGATTTAGATATCATAATTATTTATCAAAATGGTGAAGTGGGTATATGGATTTATAGGTTAATCACGCAATTGGTTACTAACGGCTCGTTCACCCCAGGAAAGTTCTTTTGTTGGGTTCCGGTTTTGTTGCTAAGCCAACTGTTGATATCCTCTCCAACACTGATGGTGTTGAAGTCACAGTTGCTTGTAGAACTTTGGAGAAGGCCAAAGAGTTGGCTGGCGAGAAGGCAACTGCTATCTCTGTTGATGTCTCCAAGGAGGAGCAATTGGACGCTGCTGTCTCTGATCACGACCTCGTCATCTCTTTGATTCCATACATCTACCACGCAACAGTTGTCAAGTCTGCCATTAAGCACAAGAAGAACGTTGTCACCACTTCCTACATCTCCCCAGCTTTGAAGGAGTTGGAGGACCAAATCAACGAGGCTGGTATCCTTGTCTTCAACGAGATCGGTTTGGATCCAGGTTTGGACCACTTGTACGCTGTCAAGACAATATCTGAGGTTCACGAGGCTGGTGGCCAAATCAAGTCCTTCATCTCTTACTGTGGTGGTTTGGTTGCTCCAGAAGATGCTAACAACCCATTGGGTTACAAATTCTCCTGGTCCGCTAGAGGTGTTCTTCTCGCTTTGAGAAACTCTGCCACTTTCTACAAGGATGGTAAGAAAGTTGAAGTTGATGGTCCAGAATTGATGGGCTACACCATGCCATACACCATCGATGGATTCAGCGGCAAGGAATTGGTCTGCTATCCAAACAGAGACTCCACTGTGTTTAGAGACTTGTACAAGATCCCAGAGGCTGAAACCGTTATCCGTGGTACCCTCCGTTTTGAAGGTTTCCCAGAGTTCATCAAGGTTCTTGTCGACTTGGGATTGTTGAAGGACGAAGAGACTGAGATCTTCTCCAAGCCAACTGGCTGGAATGAGGCCTTGAAGGAGTACTTGGGCGCCAAGTCCTCTTCTGAGGAAGATTTGATCGCTACAATTGAATCCAAGACCACTTTTGCCGACGCTGTCGCCAAGGACACCATCATCGATGGTTTCAAATGGTTTGGTCTCTTGTCCGACAAGCAAACCACACCAAGAGGCAACCCATTGGACACATTGTGTGCTTTGTTCGAGAGTATGCTGCAATTGGAGAAGGGCGAAAGAGATTTGGTCCTGTTGCAACACAAGTTTGGTATCGTCAACAAGGACGGCTCAGAGGAGACCCGTACCTCTACTTTGATCGACTTTGGTGCTCCAACTGGCTCCGGATACTCATCCATGGCCAAGTTGGTTGGTACACCATGTGCCGTTGCTACTCAGCTCATTTTGAAGGACGAATTGCCAGTCAAGAAGGGTTTGGTTGCCCCATACTCACCAGAGATCAACGACCCAATCATGAAGGTGTTGAAGGATGAGTACAACATCTTTTTGGAAGAGAAGACGTTGTAAATAGCGTAGTGTATGTTTATTTAGATACGTTTGAAATTAGAAAACTGCGAATTTAAACAAACCACAAAGGGAAAAATAACAAAAGCGTAGAAATAGTACTCCAACATTAAGCCGCAGAGCAGAGAAAAGAATAAACAGACCACTAAATAGCGATGCTTCATCAATGTATAAGGCCCAAGGGGGTCTTTAGAAGATGGTTATCAACTATGAAGGTCTCTGACGAAGTGAGGGATGCGCTTGCTTGTAATAGGCCTGTTGTCGCGTTGGAATCTACAATCATCACACACGGGTTGCCATTCCCAGAGAACTTGAGTATGGCGAAGTGGGTTGAGAAGGAGCTGAGGTCGCATGGTGTTACTCCTGCGACGATGGCTTTCATCAAGGGTATTCCCAAAGTTGGTTTGGATGAAGCTGAGATTGAATTTCTAGCGAGGTCAGACGTGGCAGTGAAGGTGTCTAGGAGAGATATCCCATATGTTATGGCCAATGGCTTGAACGGTGGAACAACAATTAGTGGTACCATGATTCTGGCGAATAAAACCGGAATCAAGGTGTTTTCCACTGGAGGACTTGGTGGTGTCCATAGGGATGGTGAAAACACTATGGACGTTAGTGCGGATCTGGATGAGCTGGGGAGAACACCAGTGGCAGTTGTATGTGCTGGTCCGAAAAGTATCCTCGATATTGAACGAACCATGGAATATTTGGAGACCAAGGGGGTGTTTGTTGGAACTTTAGGACCACCAGGTACAAATATTCCTGGATTTTATACAAGAGATTCAGGTGTAAAGTCTGTCTACAACTTTCAAGATTTGAGACAAGCGGCAGAGATCATCTACCAAGGAGAATTGATGGGACTTGAGTCTGGGCAGCTTCTTTGCATCCCCCCACCGAAGGAAATTGCACTAGACGACAAGTATATGAGCTCAATTATTGAGGATGCCAACAGAGAGGCACATGCACTCGGTGTAAAGGGGAAAGAATTGACACCTTACCTTTTGAGTAAAATTGCAACGGCAACAGGAGGTGCCAGTGTCAAGTCGAACATTGAATTTGTCTTGAACAACGCTAGAGCTGCTGCTTCTATTGCTAAGCATTTGTGCCAATTGAAGAATGTTGGAGAAAACACAGTAGAGGCTCATGTTTCGGAACCAGTTCCTAAATCAGGTCAGTTCGAACCTACAAAGGAAATAGGGGAGGTGAAATCTTTAGTGATAGGGTCCATTGCTCTCGACACATACTGTTGTATGAAAGGTGATGTTGTTCTTGGGGATTCAAACCCTGCCACAGTGACCACCTCTATTGGTGGTGTTGGATATAATGTTGCTCTCGAGTCGTACAAGCAAGGAAACGAATCCATGAGGTTCATATCCTGTGTAGGTAATGATCCGTATGGTTCAAAGATAATGGAGTCCCTTGAGTTGCCATCAACGTCGATAGCGGTTTCGCCTTCTAGAACAGCACAATACATATCATTCCACGATGCAGATGGTTCTTTAGTCATTGGTGGTGCTGATATGACAATCATTGAAGAAATCCAACCCGAATTTGTTGAGAAGGCGATTAAAGAAGCCCCACCAAAAGTTGTTTTGTCGGATTGCAACCTTTCAAAAGATCTCATCAACTTCATCAACACGTTAAGTAGCAATTACGGATTTAAGTACGTGGTTGAACCGACTTCATCTACGAAGGCTTCGAGGTTGGCCATTGACTCTCTTTCTCCGGCAGACCCAATCCATCTGTGCACCCCTACAATCGCCGAGCTATGTTCTTTATACGATTCTTTTGAACGGAATGGGAAGTTTGATCTCGATTTATGGTTCCCAGTAATTGACAGGCTGGGACTCGATGGTGTTTTCAGAAGCAACGTCGAGGCTGCCACGATCAGAAACCCACAGTATAAAGAGATGGTTTTGAAAGGCGTTGTACAGATGGCGAGCAGTTTACTCCCATATTTCAGCAGTATACTGGTAAAAGACGGTATTAATGGTGTTTATTTGTTCTCACGCCACAGTGATATCGGCAAGGTGCCAAAAGTTGAAGGCGTAACCCTTTCTCTAAGATCCAGAGGCAGCCATAGTGAGGGAGTCCTGTTCGAGCACTACAGCTCTCCAGAACCTCTACAGAAAGTATCAAATGTGACAGGTGCTGGCGATACATTGCTCGGTTTCCTATTTAAGAAGATGTCTGATGACGTTGATGCACTGAAGGGCGATAAGCGTTCAGAGATAATCCATTCAGCGCAGCTGGCCGCGATTGGTAAGATTAGGTAAATGCCATACATTATATAAGCAACTGTTTGTACAGTTATCAGAGAATGCAATAAATCTCCACAGTACAAGAGATGCATTTGGCTGCTGACGGCATTAAAACTGATAAGATAAACGAGCACATTTTACTATTGGGCGTGGGTTGTGTGAGGGTGTCCGGGTGTGGGCGGCCAGGCCTATAGTAGGAAGGTATAAGAAGCTTATGTGAAGATTTACTTATGACCATGCGAGTCTCAGTGGCAATGGTTAGTGGGCCTGCAGGAAAAAAAAACACTTTTAGCGAGTGGCTCCAAAGCACAACTTTTGTAGGGCTTTTACACCTTGGTAAAGCGTCCATGTTATTGTTTTGCTGTCTATTACGTACCTATATGGGTTAGACCATACCGGCTTCCCCATTCTCTCTCATGTATAATAATTTATCAATTCACTTTTTTGGACTCTTAGTCACGTGAAGTGGATCATGTCTTTGGCACTGTTTATGCTGTTGCCTTCCACCTCACAGCCGTTATCAATGTGGTAGCAGCAGTATCTCCTCCAGGCCGTGGGGCCTTCGGCGCTGATTATAAAATGGTCACAAAAAACCTGTCATTTGATTTCAGCCATCCCGAAAAGGAAGTTAGAGACCAGTGGCAGATTCCCGCGCATTTTGGCTCAAACAGGCATAGGGCCAATACAGGTAGTGCTTATAGAACTGAGTATAAGAGATGGCAAGTATGGCATTCGAACTTCATCAGAGTCCAATACTTGTGGAAGAATCACCCACAGAAGAGAAAGAAGACAAGAGGCAGAAAAGATGTCGAAATCTATATCGACCGAGACAAACATAGAGCTAGGGCTCAAAACGACTAAGGGCTCAGCGGGTCCACTGAACATGGACGATGAGTTTCTTGCGGAAATGGGTTATAAGCAGGAGTTGAAGCGTGACTACTCTACGCTGGAAGTGTTTGGTATCAGTTTCTCCATTATGGGTCTCCTTCCAAGTATAGCCAGTACTTTAGCTATCGGTCTCACGGGCGGACCCGTATCCCTTATCTGGGGTTGGTTCATTACTGGATTCTTCCTCGTTGCTATAGGAGTGGGAATGAGTGAGCTTGCAAGTTCCTATCCAACCTCTGGTGGTTTGTATTTCTGGAGTTTCCACTATGCGCCAAAGAGCATGAAAATCCCTCTGTCTTTCTTCATTGGTATCACGAATTCTTTGGCCCTGGTGGGTGCGCTGTGTTCAATCACGTATGGTCTTGCTGGTCAAATCCTCTCGTGTGCGACTTTAGCCCACCCTGATTTGGTAGTAACCGATGCAATGACCTATGGTGTCTTCGCCGGCTGTATTATTCTACAAACCATTTTGACGTGCGCCTCATCTGCTGCCGTTGCAAGACTGCAAAGCGTTAGTATATACGTGAATTGCTTCCTCATTGTTCTTTTCTTCATCGCACTCCCAATTGGAACGAAGAGAAACGTTGGTGGCTTCAACGATGGCTCGTACATATTCGGGGACTTTGAGAACTTTAGCGATTGGCCTGATGGATGGGCTTTCATGCAGTTTGGATTAATGCCTGCAGTTTGGACAATTGGTGCCTTTGATTCTTGTGTTCACATGTCTGAGGAGGCGAAAGATCCATCTAAAGCTGTGCCTGTTGGTATTATCGGTTCCATCACGGTATGTTGGATCTTAGGATTCTTCATTAACATTGTTATCTGTGCTTGTATGGTTCCAGATGTCGATCGTCTTTTGAACTCAAGTACCGGACAACCACTGGCACAGATTTTCCTTGATTCCTTGGGTAAAAGATGGGCCATCGCATTCATGGCATTGATCTCTGTTGGTCAGTTCCTTATGGGATCAAGTGTTCTTGTGGCTATATCTAGACAGGTATGGGCCTTTGCCAGAGATGAAGGGTTACCATTTTCTAGAATTATCAAAGTTGTCAACAGGATGTACACACCATTCAATGCAATTTGCTTCAGTTCCATCGTTTCTATCATCATTGGATGTCTTTGTCTCATTGGATCTACAGCAGCTAATGCACTGTTTTCCTTATCAATTCTCGGTAACTATGTTGCATGGGTGACACCACAGATTTTGAGATTTGTCGTCAGGGATGCAAACTTCATACCAGGTAAATTCTACCTTGGTAAGTTCTGGAGTCCTGTAATCAATTGGATCTCTATCATATTCCAGGTGTTTATCATCATAATGTGCAGTTTCCCTGATTATAAACATGTTGATAAGGAGACAATGAACTATAGTGCTGTGCTCAATGGTGGTGTCTGGATCCTGGCTCTGCTATATTTCTATGTCTACAAAAGAAAGAAATATTTCGGTCCAAAATCGAACTTGGATGACGAGGAGGAGGAGGTACTTGAATTTATAGAAGGTTTGGAGGGAGCTGAGGCTAGCTCATCAAATATTCATCCGGTAAAGTCTTGAGGTTAGGAAGAAATTAATTTGTGATTATTTTTGACGAGTTTTGTAGACGATTTAGTCGTAAAGTGTTGCTGTTTGTATCAAGATTTGCATTAACAGCTGTTGAAATCTGCGAAGTTAGTGGTTGCCTGTGTACTGGTCGCCCAGGAACGAGACAGAGAAGCAGCAGCAGTAAGATGATTGCCCCACACTAGTGGTAAAGCCGATGTTAAACCCGTGCTTTTTCCTTGGTATGGCTGTACAGGACACTAAGAATAATTGACATGAGCTCACCGGTTACTGATTTCGTGCATGGCATAGAAATCAGGTTGAAGCACTAACTAATTTTTGCAAAAGAGAGTATTTTGGTTGTTTCAAAGCAATGGCTACTAGGGACTTAGAGCATTAGGATAGAAACCAGTCGAGCCATTACTTAGTGCACAATGCCTCTGCTATTCAGTGTACTTCGCTATTGAGTTGACCTGACATATTCACTTCTCCTATAATTTATAGTTGTATGCCAACAACCGAAAACAATACTAAAACGGTATTATTATCCAACTTCACATAAAACTTTTTGAAGGAAATATTCTTAGTCGAGATTGTTTCCTCAAACGTGTTAGCTCAATATGTGTTATGCCGTGATCACTTATGATAACAGGACAAATAAACACCTTATACATCGTTAATAGTGGCTTTAAGTAAAATGAACAAGCTACTATATATCTCTTTTGTCAATACACCGTTCTACACACTTTACTACTCACAGTTTGCCGTTTGGTCATACGGGAGTCACAATATTAATCACGAAAGTGTAACCGTCTACTACCAGGTGATATTTAGGTCAGTTCTAGTTATTGCCATTTATTTCTACTGCTACGCTTATTGGACAACTAATTAACATACTTAGGACACATCTATTAAAGTTTGAATTGTGGATCATCATATGCAGACCAAAAAGCTTAAGTGCACTATTTCAGCAGTTCTAGTAGATTAAGACTTTTAAATGCCGGCATAAACTTCAAGCTCTGTTATTGTTTCAATGTATATACTGTGGAACTCTGTGTCGATATTATGTTGCTTTCTAGTTCACGACATAGGAGGAATCAACAATAGACTATGAAAAAAATACACGCTGTGGCTTCTACAAGCAGAGCTTTGACAAGCAAGGTATAAAGGAGTGATGATCTGCTGTGACTATGATCTTCCTAGCATAGAGTAGGTGGTATAAATTCAGCGAAACAACAATGGAGGTGTCAAAAGTGGACTCAGTTACTTATGTTACTCATGCAGATTTACCCGGAAGAGGGAAACACATCAACGCCAAAGAAACTGCCGATGCATCAGAACTGCTTGCACAGATTGGTTATAAGCAAGAGCTGAAACGTAATATGAGCTCAATCCAAGTGTTTGGAGTTGCCTTCTCCATTATAGGGATTTTACCATCTGTTGTATCAACTATGATAACAGGACTCACGGGTGGCCCTGCAACGCTTCTCTGGGGATAGTTCTTAGGAGGTGCATTCGTATTAATAATTGGTTATTGTATGTCAGAGCTTGCAAGTGCCATTCCAACATCAGGTGGGCTGTACTACTGGACACACTATTATGCGCCTACAAAATGGCGAAACCTCATATCTTTTGTTATTGGGTTAACAAATTCCTCTGCGATAGCTGGTGGGTTATGCTCAATCACGTACGGGATGGCTGTCCAGGTCCGCCAGTGCTGTTTATACCTCAAAAGACGGGAACTTCAACATTACTAACGGTCAGATCTATGGTGTCTTTGCTGCATTCACAGTGGTAGAACTCTTGGTTTGTTCGCTTGCTTTTGGTGTCGTTGCTCGACTCCAGGCCACATCAATCGTTGCCAATTACATCTTGGTTGTGATATTCTTCGTCGCTTTACCAATAGGTACTGCTAAAAATCGATCATTCAACGACGGTAAGTTCATCTTTGTTCACTTCGAAAACCTTTCTGAGTGGCCTGATGGATGGGCTTTCTTCCAATTCGGACTCATGCCGGTTGTCTGGACCATTTGCTGTTTTGATGCCTGTGTTCACATGTTGGAGGAGGCAAAAACCCCTTCCAAATCAGTGCCTAGAGGTATTCTAGGATCGATAGCAACCTGTTGGATGATGGGATTTTTCATTATCATTGTGCTGAATGCATGTATGGATCCCAATGTTGAGGAGCTCATCTCTACGCCTTCTGGACAGCCTCTCACTCAAATGTTTTACGATGCTCTGGGTAAAAAATGGGCAGTAGCTTTCATCTCGTTAACAGCAAGTTGTCAGTTCTTAATGGGGTGCAGTATCATGACATCTCTTTCCAGACAACTATGGGCCTTTGCAAGAGATGATGGCTTCATTTTCTCTAGTTTCGTCAAGGTTGTGAACAAAAGGCTCTCTGTTCCTTTAAGAGCAGTAGGATCTGCCGCAACTATCAGTCTATTAATTGGACTCATCATACTCGTTGGAGAGGCTGCATCCATTGCACTGTTTTCCATTGGTGTCATTGGCAGCTACGTTGCATGGATGACACCACAGATCTTGCGACTCACCACCGGAAGGAATAGGTTCACCCCGGGATTATTCCACCACGGTTTGAAAGCCTCAATAGTAGCCAACGCCTTGTCACTCAGCTTCATGAGCTTTATTATCGTGCTGGCAATGTTCCCAAGCTCCAGGCACCCAGAGAGCACCTCCATGAACTACGCAGTCGTCACAAATTGTGGAGTGTGGATTCTGGCTATTGCTTACTACTTTGCATATAAGAAGAGGTACTACTTTGAGCCCAAATCAAACTTGGACGAGAGCGAAATTGATGGAATCCTGGCAGCAGATAGCAATGACGTTCTCAAATGAAATAGCTGTGTCCAACCTGCTCTTGATTACTACTACAATACTCACTCAATAAAGAACATAAATGTGTAACTTGGCCTTGTCCGCCTGGTCCCAGTACCGGCGTAGTCAGCAATTACATAATACGCGTGGATACCGCATCTACAGCTTCATGCCAGTACGCGATTAGCGACAGCTGAGCTCAAGCAAAAGATGCTTTGGATTATACCGAGTCAGAGTAACGAGACTTACCATTGCTGGCCTCCAAAATGCTGTGGATCGCAATAAATGGCTCAGGGTCATTGATCAGAGCACTGTTGACTTGAATGACAAGACACACGGGCCGTCCGTCTTTACTTCCTATTCTGGCTGTATTGGCGCTGCCATTATCGAAGCGCCACATTTTACGAAGGAATGAGCTCCACACACAGAGGAGTATTTAAATGGGCTAGAAGACCTGGTTGCTCTGTTCATCACCTCCGCAATGTCGATACCACAAGAGAAAAGATGGCACTAGATATTGTGACCGATAAGGACGGCGTCAAGAGACTCTCGAAAGAGGCGTACGGCAACTCCAAATACCCCGAGTGGCTCCCAGTTTGGAACCCGAATGTGAAGTACCCAGCACTACCTAGCAACGATGACTTCATCGATCGTGCGTTCTTTGCTGATCCGAAGTTCACCAACCTATTCCCTCAGCATAGCGACATTGACAAGATTGACCTCAGTCCCAAGTTTGGTACTGAAGTTAGAAGCGGTATTCAATTATCGTCCTTGTCAGGTGCTGCTAAAGATGAACTAGCGTTGCTGCTGACCCAAAGAGGTGTTGTTGTCTTCAGAAACCAAGACTTGAAAGACAAAGGTCTGAAATTCAACAGCGAGTTTGGAAGATACTTTGGCCCACTGAACCCTACTTCGTTTATTGGAACTCCGGAAACGGAGCCAAACTTCCACATTGTCTATCGTTCTCCACACGAAAAGATTAACCCTAAACGGGTAGTTGGGATCCACGTAGATGATAACTGGGAGGTGTTCACGCCTGGAGTCACGATCTTTGGAATTTTGGACGGTCCTGAGACAGGTGGAGATACGCTTTTCGTTGATTCGCAGGAGATTTACGAGAGATTCTCTCCAGGGTTCCAAAAGATCTTGGAAAGTATCACTGGTGTATTCTCCAACGTGGGTCCATCGCAGATCAACGGACAAGTGAAAGGATTCCTAAGAACCCCACCAGAGGAGAACTCTCATCCTATAGTCAGAATCCACCCAGTTACTCAGAAGAAAAATGTCTTCTTTAGCCATTTCACACAGAAGTTTGACAATCTGGACGAGGAGGAGTCCCAGTTGATCTTCAAATATCTGAAGGACAAGATATATGGTCAACCAGATACCCATATCAGAGCAAGATGGGAGCCTGGCACTGTTGTGCTGTGGGATAATCGTAGATGTCTTCATTCTGCACTTGCTGACTTCGAAGGATCCGCTAGACACTGTTATAGGGTCACGACGTTTGCAGAGAGACCAGTAACAAGTTTTGAAGAATTGAATAAAGAAACGAGAAAGCTCTCTGACGAGTTACAGAAAAAGCTCAGTAGCTTAGGAATATAAGAATACGGTTAATAGTTATTACGGTCCTCCTAATACTATGAGAAGTTCAAAAAAACATATCTGTATCAATAGACTAGAATATAATTAGCACAGAGCTTAAACATTGTTTCACTTGTTTGATTTGTCTTGATGCCCCTTGGACGACACGGAGACACTAACAAGCTCAACACTGTTTGTGTCGCTTAAGCCTTTCACCTCTTCGATCAAGCTACCATCGGGATTGTAGACATCATCAATTTTGGTACTTGGCTGGATTGTTTTCTTGGGGAAGATTTTCTCCAATGTGAACAAGCTTGCCATAGACAACACGATACCAGTAAGGTATGAAAATCTGTAAATGTAGGTCCAGCCTCCACGAGTTTCATTCTGGCAGTCAAAGGCCAAGCCTGGAATAAGGAATACCGTGCCAACGAAAAAAGACGCAATGGATCTCCAATCGATTCCATTCCAAAACCAGTATATTGATTCTTTATTGTTGATATAAAGATCTTTTAGCAAAATCTTTCTCTTGTAAGTGACGAAATAGGTGAAAATGACATTACCAGTTTGAGCAGAAGCAAAGCAACCCCAACCAGTACCAAACACAATCACAGCCTTAGCACTTGTTAAAATTTTCCATGGCCAAATCAAAATACCAATCGCCATAACAATAAATGTACCTCTTCTAATGTTGATATACTTTGGAAACAGACCAGCCATATCCATAGACGATGACAAAGAGTTCAATAGAAGATTAATTGCAAGCTGTTGAGCCAGAAAGGATGCTGAACCAAAGAAAACAGCAGCTCTAGAAGCAGAGTTAAAGTTGTTGTACCTTAAAATTGTGGCCAACAAAGTAACTGGATTCCAAATCACCTCACCCATGAATTCGTTCGAAGCAGACGTACTGATGGATCCCATTACACACGCGAAGATCAAAGCAGTAGGTGCACCGATCATTTGAGAATACAAAGGACCACGTTTGGTTGTTGAATATCTTGTAAAATCTGATTGACCCAAGATACCCGTTCCCGCACTACCTAACACAGAGAAAATACCTTGGACACAAGCCCACCCAAGAGATCCACTTGGATAGTTACCGGAAGGTTCACTGAAGAGTTTCCCGACACCATGTGCATGTTTAACACAGTATCCCAGAATCCCAAAGAAGGTACCCACTATGAAGAAAGTCACTGTTCTGAAAAACCAGTGTAAATTCTCAGGCTTTATAAACAGACAAGGAACCATCAGTCCACAATAGACCATCAAACCAACCAAGTTTGCAGATGTGATGTCGTTTTTGTTGTGAAACGTATCCCAATCCAGGAAAGATGGACTTAGACAACTGAGCATCACTGTAGCAGCTTGAGCACCGTAATAAGCCTGAACACCCCACCAGATAATACCAGTGATGATTCTAAGAGTAATACCAAACTTTGCTCCTTGAATACCATAAACCATCCGGGCCAGCACAGGATAACCAATATGATGATAGGCACCAATAATACCCATCAAAGCTGCACACATTCCGTACAGCGTACCTGCTGCAAACGAGCAGAGGATTGCTTGTTTGACGCTCAGACCGTACCCAACCAGCGAGGAGCCAGTGGTGTAACCTGTAATAGAGCAGGCTTCAATAATCCAGTACATGGCGTATGCTGATGGGGTCCATGTTCTTCTATCTTTTCCAAATGGAATGAGATCTCTGTTTGTTAAAGGATCGTTCTCATACCCTTCATCTGCTGGGACTTGCAGTCTCTTTTTCCAGCCCTCTGAGAAAACTCCTTTGATCATAATAACTTAGCTCTTGTCCTTAAAAGACAAAGATGCTTGGTTATCAGTGGTTGAAAGAGTGTACTTCGCTATGCACTTATATACACTTGTGTTATAAGTAGAGAGATAAGTGTTCAGATGATGAAAAAGCCTCTATCATGCACAAATAAGGCATAAAATACACAAGGACCTCAATTGCCGTCTTATCACAATTGGGACTGCTATACCCTCCTAACTTCCAGTAGTTTTTTTTACAACTCGATCCGGCTTATTTACTCTTGACCAAGTGATATTCATTTCGGATCTGTTTTGAGAAACTATTAGTCATGCGGCTGTACATAGGCTGGACCTTATCTCAAATGGCAAACAAACCAAGAAAAAAAAAGAAACCGTTTCACTTCCGATGTTTTTCTTCCGGCGTTTAAGCTTGTTGGTCTCTATTTCCACCTGGAAGACAAGCACCAAAAGCACACCAATGTAAAGGAATTGATAGCGAAAGTGCTGGCGTTTCTCGATAGTGACAACAAAAAGTGGCCACTATACCTTGAAGCTGCTTGGTGGAGGTTTCAACGTGTATTTGATAAGACAATGGTGGCGGTTCCCTGGGGTATTTACTCGATCTCTGAGCTCTACCCTTACTGTAAGGACGCACTTAAATCGCAGACGTGAAAATTGACTCGCCCCCCATAGTCTCCACCAAGATCCTCCACCAAGATCCTCCACCAAGATCCTCCACCGTGGTTATATTCTATTGTATAGAGAGGAGGAATGAAGATAAGACACCCCCACTTTCTAAGGTACTCTATCAACGTGATAACAGTTTGGTATTCTCAGATATGATTTTCTTTCATGGTTCTTAAGAAAAGGATATTATCCATGAGCTACCGGGACTGTCCTTCTTTGTTTCGACTCAAGGACTCAAGAACTACAATGACAACTGTGCTCAACAATGGAGTGGAGATGCCACTGTTTGGATTAGGAACATGGCAATCTCCTTCAGAACAAGTGTCGAAGGCTGTTGAACATGCTCTTCGTAATGGCTACACCCATATAGATACTGCGATGATCTATGGGAATGAGGATGCAGTTGGTAAAGGTATCAAAGACTCTGGCGTACCAAGGGAGAACTTCTTTCTCACCACCAAGTTATGGAATTCGGACCATGATCCAAAGGACGTCTCCAATGCTCTGGACGAGAGCTTGAAGAAACTAGGTGTTGATTATGTTGATCTCTACCTCATGCACTATCCTGCTGCTCATGATAAGCACAAGTTTGATACAAGTCGTGAACTGTCTGTCGTCGATATTGACTATATAGACACTTGGAAAGCAATGGAAGCTCTTTTGGACACTGGTAAAGTTAGAGCGATTGGCGTTTCAAACTTTTCTAAAGGTGAGATGGAGCGCCTTTTGCAGTCATGCTCCATTAAACCCCAAGTGCACCAGATGGAATTGCATCCCTACTTGAAGCAACAGGACTTCCTAGATTGGCATAAAAGTGAGGGAATTCACGTTACTGCATATTCAGCGTTTGGGAATCAAAATCCAACTTATCAGTTGAATGGTGAGCCTCGTATTTTATCACACCCGAATGTCAAGATGATTGCCAAAAGATTGGGAATCAGCCCTTCTCAAGCGGTCATTGCATGGGCTTTGAAGAGAGGAACCTCTGTGATCCCAAAAAGTGTTACTCTTACAAGAATTGACGAAAACTTGCAAGGTAGCAAAGTTGTTCTCAGCGAGGATGATTTCAATATGATCAACAGCTTGGGATATTCCATTAGATACTGTGATTACGGTCCTGACGTTGGGTATTGGTTCTACAAGGATTTAGAGGCCCCAGGAAAGAAGCCATAAATATTTATACATTTAAAAAGAACTTTCATATGGCTTAATTTGCTGCTTATTAAACTGTAATGTGCTGAGAATAGGCAAGAAACAGGTTATATTATAGCTACAGAGAAGTTCAAACCCTTTGCACTGCTTTTTCTTAATTAGACTCTATACTGCTTCATCTACTTGATGAATTTATCAGGCCACGGAAAAGTATTAATGGTATACCATTGGAACTGCTTTCATGTCTGAAATGTGAGCTCAGGTGATTATATTGCGTTATATATATAATTAGAAGAGCAGATACAAATCTTTATCCATAAAAGGCCATACATATATTTCAGCCTGAGAAGAATTCCTCAAAGACAGTTAATGGAGGCTTATAGTCTGAGATAGGAGTGTAGTCAACGTCATCAAGATCAAAACCCTTAGGACCACCAATTTCAATGGCTTTTTTGGTTGATGTCCATTTATCACTAGGAGCAATACCAAGAACAAATACGAATAATCCATACCTATAATCCGGTGTACCAACAGCTTCACCAGTGTTTGAGTCAATAATAGATATGAGGTCAGGGACAGAACATACAACTTTGTCGTCAACCTTTGCATATATGTTCTCATTCTTGAATGGAATCGTCATGACCTGAGTTTTATCCAAAGATTCGATAAGAACATCACCCCAAACATGACCTTTATGGAGCCTTCTTTCAACGCCAACAATCTTACCCTCAAATAACAGCTTGCCACTGTTGCCAAAGGCCTCTAGGATTCTTTGAGGCATCATATAGATTTCAGATCTTTGTCTAGCAATTCTCACAGCCCTTCCAATTCTCCAGGCCAAGGATAAAGATCCATGGATGGTGTTAAGCGTGGTGGTCTTCTCATCCATTGGTGGATTGATAAGATCAACAGTACACCCAATTTCTGACAAAGAAGCTCTCAGAACCTTCTCAAGTAAGTAATCGCTCTTTGTTTCAGCAACAATGATTGTATTCCCATTACCATTGCTTGCAACCAGTGGAGGATAACATGGCTTTCCATCCTCAGAATTCACAACAGGGATTGTTTGCCAATGTGTTGGATATGCCCTGCCCATGAGATCACAATCAATCACAGGAACATTGAGTTGTGAAGATGTTGCAACACGGAAAACAGACATTCCATTTCCACCACCAATTTCAACAGGGAAAACCAAATCAATTGACTTTCCTGTGAATTTCTTCATGACTTCAACACATTTAATCATACCAGGCCCCTTCAATTGTTCATTGGAAACTGTTGGAGATCCAGCGCTGCATAGAGATGCGATGTTGCCAATACCCTTGGTGTATTTAGAAATGTCCTTTGTATCAATCACACGAATAGTTTCGCCTTTTCTCAAAAGATTTCTAGATGACAAGAACTCGGGAAATGGGTCTCCACCTCCACCACAGCCAAGGATGTAAGTACCAATTCTGAGAAGTTCTAAATCAATTTCACTCAAGATCCATTGTCTTTCACTGCTTATAACTGGCTTGTAACCCAGATAGTCAAAGGCATCAAGATCAACCTCAGCCTGCTCTTGGACATGAGAATCTTTGAAAATTTCAGATCTTGCTTCAGATCTTATATCCAAAGAACGACTGAAGCTGTGTTTGATGATGTCGTAGTCAATATCTGAGATGGTTTTCACCATAAACTCGTAAGCACCATCACAATAGGGAATTGGTTCACTTGAGATATAGGCAATTTTCGTTGAAGATACAAGTGCACCCTTGCCATGTGCCTTTTCGATAGCTTCCTGTTTCAACTGCTCTAAAATCTCTTCCTTTGATTCTCCATTAAGCTGTCTAATGACGTGAACCTCTGAAGAGATTTTCCCCAAAGCTGCACCAATAGCGTTGGCGACTCCATAAAACTCTGGTCTGATGACTCTAGAAGCACCATTCAAGTTCTCCGGGACTATAAATGAGCCTCCACCAACAGCAATCACAGTGACATCGTCTGGTGATGTTTTCATCTTATCAATAACGATCTCAAGCATTAGCTTAACACGCTCTTGAAACTTTGCAATGAATTCTTCGGAGAAGAGATTTTTGACCTTTGAAGGATCACCAATTGTCAAGTTGCTATCAGCTGCAACAGCAACATCAGAGGCTGTGACCTCGTTACCTTCAAATATCAATGCTCTAGACAAGATTTGGGATCCAACAGACTCAGGTCCCACTAGGATATCGCCGTTGACTTCACGAACCAAGGAACCACCTCCAAGGCCAATGCTTTCAACATGTGGCATACCAAAGTTTAACCGAATAGAACCAATATTGCAATAAGAGGATGACTCTCTTGGAAAGCCAGTTGGGAGCAACAATCCCACGTCTGCAGTAGTACCACCGACGTCGACAACAATGGATTGTTCACCAATAACGTTGCCTAGAAACGAAGCACCTCTCATAGAATTTGTTGTTCCTGAGGAAAACGTTCTTATTGGAAACTTCAAGCATTCATGAGCCGACAAGACAGTTCCGTCGTTTTGAGTAAGAAACACAGGACAATGAAATCCCATCTTGTTCTCAATGGCATCCACAATCGAGCCTATTATTCTTTCAGAGAATGTCAAGATCGATGCATTCAAAATGGATGCATTTTCCCTTTCGATATATCCAACACCAGAAACTTCGTGGGACATAACAACCTTGGCAGATGGATATACCCTGAGAATCATCTCCTTCACTTGGATCTCTTGTTCAGAGTTGAGCGAAGAAAAGACCCCGTTGATGACAATTGAGGAAATATTCATACTTTTGATTTTGTCAACGTGTTCCTTCACCTCATCCTCATCAACAGGCTGAATGCTTTTACCATCCACATGAAATCCACCATTCAGGTAACCGATGTATCCTTCCATAATACTTCTCAAGCCACTTGGAAAGCTTGAAAAAGGAGGAATCTCACGAGAGTAAGGACCACATAGTCTCAGAATGGCCACTTTCTCCAAGCGTGAAGCATCTTGCTCAATCACTGCATTTATGAAATGGGTTGTACCAATTGTCACCGACGTGATATCATTCTTGTCAATACCAACCGCATCTTCCATCAACTTTGATACACCCTTAGATATACCATCTGATACATCATTCGTTGTGACCGACTTGTTCCAGCCGATCACTCCTTTATTAGCTTCATTGACTCTGTGAGGATCAACAAGCACAGAGTCTGTGTTTGTTCCTCCAACATCAACACCTATCAGTAAAGTTCTTGTCATTGAGGCTTCTTGTGTGGCATCACATCGAACCATTGTAGCAGCATGGGCTCCTCCATCCTTGATATAGCTACTTTGGAATTTGCTCCATACTTTTTTTTGCCTTGAGTAAAAATCTACTGATAAGATAGTTTTTCGTTGTTAATACTGAGGGTGTTAGCCTACTCAGGTTTTTTTTTGCTTTGTATCATCCGCCCACTTTTTCTGGTGGGGTGAACTGAAAGATAGCCCACCTGCCAGTCGGTGGCGGTATAGCTCGATATCCCGCCACCAGGAACCATTCATATCCTTTGAACTTGTTATCAGCTTTTCAAAGCGATATGTTCTTGTTTTGTTCTAAATCAGGTGATTCTTTACATGTCTCAGAGGATATTTAAAAGCAATATCTCTCATATGGATTCATGAGAGGAGAGATGAAGACTGACAGCAACTCAAAATCAACTATATCGTCTACAATGCCTTCTAAAGAATGTGCTGTTCCTGTGATTGATTTCCAGGAATTTATCAACGGAACAGAGCAGGGAAAGCTTGCTGTGGGCAAAGAGATGGTGAGAGTTATGAGAGACGTTGGATTCATGTATATCATCAACCATGGAATTTCGGAGATTGATCAGCAACGTATGTTTGAGTGGTCGAAGAAGTTCTTCGAGCTCAGCCCAGAACAGAAGGCAAAGTGTCCTCACCCAAAGGAAGGTGCACATCATAGAGGCTGGTCCCATATCGGTAAAGAAAAAGTTGTACAGATGGTTTTTGATGAAGACGAGGTGAATAAACTTCGCAAGGTTCCTGATGTTAAAGAGTCATTCGATTTGGGAAATGATAACAACGAGAAATTTTACAATATTTGGCCAGACGATGATGATATACCAGGTTTCAAAGAGTACTGCAAGTATTACTTCAAAATCAGTGATGCAACTGGAAAGTTGTTTTTGAGAGCGATTGCCTTGGGTATGGATCTTGATGAGGAGTTTTTCCTACCTTATCACAGTGACTCTGATAACCAGTTGAGATTACTCCATTACCCTCCAACAGACGAGAAGTCCCTGAAGAGAGGTGAGGCAGAAAGAATTGCAGCACATACGGACTTCGGTACTTTGACTATGCTTTTGCAAGACGAGTGTGGAGGTCTACAAGTTGAGGATCCATTTAATAAAGGCACTTTCCTTCCTGCTCCATATATCAAAAACTCGATTGTCGTTAACACTGGTGATTTCTTGATGAGATGGTCGAACGACCAACTTATTTCTACTCTTCACAGAGTGACCAATCCACCAGTTGATTCCGAAACCGGGGTCTCCAAAGCACGCTATTCTATACCTTTCTTTATCAGTGCAAACAAAGATAAGATTGTTGATGCTTTGGAAGGTACCTATTCAAAGGAAAACTCTAAGAAGTATGCTCCGATAACCGCAGGTGAGTACCTCGCAGCTCGTTTAAATGCAACATACTGAATAGTGTTTACACCTTCTAGTTATTGAGTGTCTTCTATTGTGTCCCATTCTACTATTTCAAGAATGTTAGGTATATGCTATATACAACAATAATTTCAGCTTATCTTCATATGAAAATTACTTAAACTTTACTATAGCAGGCAAATAGATTGTGTGTGTTGTCCAGTGTAACATGGTAAAAATGTGACAAACACTATTGACTACACATACCGATGATTTATAGAAAAGATAATTAAAGCAAGAGTGGGTGACAGTTTGTGTATTGTCGTTGCAGTTTTAATTTGCACCTGATAACAGTTATGAGATTCTAGAAGAGAAGACTGTCACAATCCATCGTTCACTTGAGCAGCGATTTTTTTAATCATCACCATGGGATTTGGAAAAAATTATTACACCTTATAGTCCAGCTAAATGTACATTGACCTGTCATATGGCTCTGATATACAAGTACTATCGTCTTGAAAGCCACGTTTATATACTTTGTAACACCTGTGTATTGATCAGATGTCGTGATAAAAGTATTGAAGCTTTGGTGAAGGCTGTTGATTTTCTGAGGACATACACAGAACAACGCCGAATTTTATCAGCGCCCATCGGATGAGATCGATTTTTTGTTAAGCTTCAACATGAGTATCATGGTGTGGCTATTGATAGATAGTTGATATTTAGAGTTATCTGAGACTTCCACTGGATACACTTCGTGACTAGATATCCAGGAAGCGAAACTTAAAACTAGATACCAAGCTGCTTTGACCAGTCTTAAACAGATGATCACGCGGAGTAAAATTTCCTCATATTATCATTTATGATTTGTATCCATTAGAGTTTGTATTAGCGGAAATCAAGACCCAACTTCTCGAATGGTCTTCTAAAATCTGCTATTTTTGTTAATACTAATGCTCATTTCCATTCCTCATTTTGACATTCGGCCAACGCTGTATCTTCATCGAAATAGCTCAGCATCGTAACCACACATAGATAGACAAACATTGAAACAGTAGGACAGTTAGCAACGAAAGCTGAGAGTCATGTTGTAGTTCTTATAGAGGGGTACCTCTTCTTGTTCCCTTGGCCCTTTCATCTTTGACATAGACAAAACCGTTGATTCTTATTTCGTCAGTTCTCTAGAAGTCTTACTTTTATCCCCAGAGTGCAAGTTGATCTGTATTACTTCGGTAGGGTGAACGCGATCTGGACTTCCGCTAACGTTCTGGTAGATCTCGAATCAGCGCGCTACCTTCGCGATCAACTTACAGTGCGCGATCCTTCGGGTATTGATTTTAATGCCTGGTCCTTCGTTGATATGATGATTTT
>JAJMLQ010000184.1:0-40698 GCA_030569715.1 Williopsis samutprakarnensis
GATTTATTATATATTATATATATATTTATGGATTTATATATATTATATATTATATATATATATTTATGGATTTATATATCATATTAATATATAATTAAATATATATATATTATATATGGGAGACATATATTATATTTTATTATAATATTATATTTTTACAGATATTTTAATATTTGATTTATATTATTACTATGGTATAGTAATAATACATACTATATATATATTTTAATATTTTTACATAACCATAGTATTATTTCATTTTTATTATATTGACTACATCATCATTATTTTTATAGAAATATATATATTTGATATATATTATTACTATAATGGTTTTTCAAAATTTTTATTTTTTTATATAATATTATAACATGGATCTTTTTTATATTATATTGATATATTATTATATATTAAATTATTATAATGTAGATATATTTAAGTTTACCATAATGTATCAAGATACATACAATATTATTTTTATAATGTATCTTGATACATATAAATAAAAAGATACACATCACTATATTTTAATTTATATTGGTATTTAAATGGATCTTTTTATATATACCCCAGATATAAGTATATCTCCTTATTTATTTATTATGTATATATTTATACATATATGATTATATTATATAAAATATTGATATTTTATATATATATATATATATTATATTATATATATCAATACAGATATTGATATTTTATATCATATATTGATATATTATTATTATATGATTATATTATATTAGATTATATATATCAATACAGATTATGATTATATTATATTATATATATCAATACAGATATTGATATATTATATCATATATTGATATATTATTATTATATCAGACATATTATATTATACATATTATATTATTATATTATTATACATATTATATATATATATTATATTATTATACATATTATTATTATTATACATATTATATATATTATATTATATTATTATACATATTATTATTATACATATAATAGATATATTATATTATATTATTATATTATTATATTATATATTATTATATGTATATTATATATTATATATATTAATTATAATACATTATTATATGTATATTATATTAATTATAATACATTATATATATTAATTATAATACATTATTATGATTATATTATATTATATGTATATGTATATTATATGTATATTATATTATATTTATATGTATATGTATATGTATATGTATGATGTATATTTATATGTATATGTATATTTATATTTATATTTATATTATATGTATATTATATTATATTATATTATTATTATTATTATTATTATATATCAGATTATTATATTATTATTATTATATCATACATATTACATATTATATTTTATATAGATTATATTATATATCATACATATTACATATTATATTTTATATAGATTATATTATATATCATACATATTACATATTATATATTATATTATATCAGACATATTATATATATTATATCATTATATATATATCATACATATATTATATATATATCATACATATATTATATATATATTATTATATATTATATGATATATTTTTAATATTATATACATATTATTATTTTTTAATATATATATATACATATGATACATATTATTATTTTATCAGACATATGATATATTTTATATATATTATATTATATCAGATATATTATATCAGATATATTATATCAGACATATTATATTATTAATATTATTATACATATTATATATATTATATTATATGATTATATTATATTATATTATATTATTATTATATATCAGATTATTATATTATATATTATTATATGTATATTATATATTATATATTATATATATTAATTATAATACATTATTTTATATATATATATTATATTATATTATTATTATATATCAGATTATTATATTATATTATATCTATATTATATTATATATTATATATTATATATTATATGTTTATTTATATGTATATTTATATTATATATTATATATTATATGTTTATTTATATTATATTATATTATATTTATATGTATGTATGTATGTATGATGTATATTTATATTATATTATATTATATCTATATTTATATTATATTATATATATATTTATATATATGATGTATATTTATATTTATATTTATATATATATATATATGTATATGTATATTATTATGTATATTTATATTTATATATATATGTATATGTATATTATTATGTATATTTATATTTATATTTATATTTATATGTATATTTATATTTATATATGTATATTATTATGTATATTATTATTATGTATATTTATATTTATATATGTATATTATTATGTATATTATTATTATGTATATTTATATATAAATATATATATATGTATATTATTATGTATATAATATATTTATATATATATGTATATTATATATATTATACACTTATTATTATATTCTCAACAGAGATATATATATATATAATAATATATATAATATCTATCATATATATTATATGTATATTATGATATATATATTCTATTTTAATGAAAGTATAATATGATATTATAGATTATATTATTATTATTATTATGACTTATTTAATAATTAAATATATTATTATTATGACTTATTTAATAATTAAATATATTATTATTATTATTATTATATTTATTTATTGAATATGTATATTTTTATTAATAATAATAATTATTTTATATTTTATATATATTTATTTAATTATTGTTCATTTAATCATGTTAAAAATTCTTTTAATGATACAACTTCAATTTTAATAGGCATTGCACTATGTGCTACACCACATAATTCTGAACACATTCCATAATATACACCTTCTCTTTGAATTAAAGCTGAAACTTGGTTTAAACGACCTGGAGTTGCATCAACTTTAATACCTAATGATGGAATAGCAAAATCATGAATTACGTCAGCAGCTGAAACAATAAAACGAATATGTGTATTAACTGGACATACTACAGATGCATCAGTATCTAATAAACGTAATTGACCATCTTCTAATAAATCTTCAGGTATAACATATGATTCAAATTCAATTGTCTCACCTGAATCATTAATAAAATCTGAATATTCATATTTTCAATATCATTGTAGTCCTATAGCTTTAATAGTCATTGCAGGTGAAATAACTTCATCACATAAATATAATAAAATAAATGAAGGGAATGCAATAATTAATAAAATTATAGCTGGTAATATAGTTCAAACAATTTCAATTGTTTGCCCATGAATTAAATATTTATGAGGTAAAGGATTCTTAGTTGAATCTTTAACTATACTAAATAATGATCATGAAACTAAACATAATATTAATACTAAATAGAACATAATATTATCATGTAATTCGATAATACCTTCATGATTTGGTGTTGCTGAATCTTGAAAATATAAAGCTCAAGGTGTAGGAACATCATTTAAAATTAAATTATTAATTAATAATAACATTTTTTATTGATTTTTTATCTTATTAGACACATTTAAATTTTAATAATATTTCTTTAATAAATATATATATATATATATATATTTATTTATTATATATTATATCCATGAGTCCTTCTTAAATTATTAATACCTATAGTGGGATTTGAACCCGAACATTAATTGCATATGAGACAATTGTTTTAACCATTAAACTATATAAGCTTTATTTATCTTATAATTTTATATATATTTATAATAATATATACCTATATAATTAAAACAATTGTTACCGTTGACAATTGTTTTAACCATTAAACTATATAAGCTTTATTTATCTTATAATTTTATATATATTTATAATAATATATACCTATATAATTAAAACAATTGTTATAATTAATGACAATTGTTTTAACCATTAAACTATATAAGTTTTAATAAAAATAATAATTATTATATATATATATTAATATAATTAAAAGAGTTGAATGTATAATTATTTTAATTATATAAGTTAAAATAAAAATAAAAATAATAATAATAATAATTATTATATATATATATATATATATAAATGAAGGGTAAAAACTGAGAATCGAACTCAGACATACTGCGCCACAAGCAGTTATTCTACCTTTGAATTATATTTACCTTAAGAATTAAAATTATGTCACACTCTAAGGGAATCGAACCCCTATGTATAGTTCCGTAAACTATTATTCTAACCATTAAATTAAGAGTGTATTATTTAGTTTATATAAATGAATATGAAAATTTAACAATAATATTGATTATTATTATTATTATTATAAATTAATGATTTAATTAAACACCATATAATAATAAGAATGATACCATTAAACAGAATAATCCTGTAGCTTCTGATAAGGCAAATCCTAAAATAGCAAATGGGAATAATGTATTACGTAATGATGGGTTACGTGATGTACCGTTAATTAAAGCTGCGAATACGATAGCTATTCCGATTCCTGCTCCTAATAATCCAATTGTTGAAATGGCTGCACCAATATATTTAGCTGCTAATACTAATTGCATAGTTAAATTTTAATTAATCTAATGATTACAATAAGGTTAAATAAATTTAATTAATTAATATATTTATTAATATTTATATATATATATATATAATTAATATAACTTACTTATACTTTATGTATATTTATATCATATAAATTAATGATGAAACAGACATAGTAAATGTATTAGTTAATAATGATGGTAAAATACCAAATAATAATATAAAGAAGAATAATATATTTAAAATTAATAGTTCACGTTTATTAACATCTTTAACTACATTAATATATATTGATTTGTAACCATATAATATTTTAGTTGTTAATTTTAATTGATATACTGCTGTAATAAATATACTAAATGTACTTAAAACTGCAAATAGTGTATTATATACAAATATACCATTAATAGATAAGAATTCACCTATAAAGTTAGCTGATAGAGGTAATCCCATATTAAATAATCCAGCTATTAATAAATATACACTAAATATAGGCATATATGTAGCTAGTGATTGATAATAATATATAAAACGTGTATGATAACGATCATATAAAATAGCACCAACTAATACAAATAAAGCAGGTGATGTTAAACCATGTGCTACACATAATAATAATGAACCTTCAATACCTAAAACATTACCTGAAAATACACTTAATATTGCGATAGTCATATGTATTATTGAACTATATGCTATAATAACTTTAATATCAACTTGTTTTAATGTTATGAACCCTATATAAAATAATGTTATAATAGCTATAGTATAAATTAATGGATTATATAATATAACTGCATCACTTAAATTAATTAATAATAATCTAATTATAGCGTAAATAGCTAATTTAATTATTATACCAGCTAATAATATAGAACCACCTATAGGTGATTCAGCATGAACTAATGGTAATCAAGTATGTACAGGAAATATAGGTGTTTTAACAGCAATACCTATAATTAAACCTATAAATAATAATGATTGTAAGTCAATAGATAATACAACATTATGTATATTAATAAAATCAATATTACCTATTAAATAGATATATATACCAATACTTAATAACATAAATAAAGAACTGAATAGTGTGAAAATAAAGATATAATATGCAGCTTTTTCTTTATTATTACTTCCAAAAATATGTATTAATATAAATAATGGTATTAAAGTAGCTTCAAATAAAATATAAAATGATATTAAATCTAAGCAGATGAAGTTTAATGTTATAATAAATCCTAATAATATCATTATTATTATGTAAATAAATATTTTGTCTTTATCTAAATTATTTCAATTTGATAATATAGCTAAAGGTACTAAAATTAAATTTAAATTAATTAATCATAATGATATACCATCTATACCTCAATTAATATCTAAGTAATTAGTTAAAAATTGATATCCAAATACATCATTATTAAAATTATAATTAATATATAATCCTACATATAAAGCTATTATTGTTGTTAATAGTCCTATTTTCTTAATATAAATATCTTTATTTATCATATATTTATTATTATTAATTATTATTATTGATATTATACTTATTAAATTTACTATAAATAATAAATTCATTGATTTTTATTCTGTTTATTTATAATATTATATAGACTTTTTTATTATTTTTATGCTATAAATTTTTATAATTTATTTCATTATATATATATGACTAATGGGAATTGAACCCATAATATTTTATAAATAATTAGACCTAAACTAATCGCGTTTACCTATTTCGCCATAGTCATTAATATATTATTTAATATATTTATAATATATATTTATATTATTTATAATATATATTTAGATTATTTAGATTATTTATATATATTTATAATATATATATAGATTATTTATATTATTTATAATATATATTTAGATTATTTATATTATTCATAATATATATATATATTATTTATATTATTTGTAGTATATATATATTATTTATATTATTTATATTATTTATAATATAGATATATATATATATATTATATATATTATTATTATTATATTTCTCTAGAACTACAAAGAATTGAACTTTGATCCATCCATTATGAGTGGACTGCTTTACCATTAAGCTATAATTCTTAATTAAATTATATTTTTTATTATGCACCAATACGAGTCGAACGTATATAAAAAGGACATGAGCCTTATATGTTAACCTATTACATCATAGTGCGTATAATATTACTTATAAAATAAGTAAATTTAATAAATGAATATGTAACTAAAGTAATAATATTATTATTAATAATTATTATTATTATTATTATAATTATTATTATTTAATATAATTGAGTTTGAATGTATTTATTATTATTACGATATTTAGATCTATTAAATATCTTAGTAATATAAATAGCTTTTAAATTAATTTCAATAATAAATCCAATAATTAAAGCTGATAAGAAGAATAATAAGATATATAATCCATAAACATTTATGTGGTATGCACTTAAAGTATATGGTAATATAGATGTTAATTCTAAATCAAATGGTAAAAATAAAATAGCTATAAGAATAAATTGTATTGAATAAGTAGTTCTACTTTGTCTGAAACTATCAAATCCACATTCATATGGTCCTGTTTTACTTGTATCATAATTAATAGATTTAGGTGATATTATATAATTTATTATAATTAATAATAATGATATTATAGGTACAAATATCATAAATAATTTTATTGTATTAATATATGTCATAAGATTTATTTTTTTTAATTTAATACATTAACTAATATATTTTTATTAAATATATGTAGCTATAATATATGCTCCTTTTAAGATATTATTTCATTGAATGAAATTAAATAATAAAATCATTACAAATGAACTGAATACATATGATAATGTGTTACCAACAGATAAAATATAATTTTGTGTTATTATTGTTTTATTTTTATCACTTATTACTGAATTTATTATATATAAATAATATAATGTAGCAATAATACTTGATATAATTAATAATAATGATAAGAATAAATAATTACTATTAATAGAACTAATTAATAAATAATATTTACCATAGAAACCAAATAATGGTGGTATACCTACAAATGATCCGATAATAATTAATAAACTTGCAATTAAGAAATTATTTTTGTATATAGATTTTAATTCATATGTGTATACTATATGATTATTATTATATATAGCTGCTATTATTAATAATAAGAACATAGCTACATGAGCTATACTATATTGACTTATATATATTATATATGCTGTTAAAGAATTAATATTATTAACTAATATTGATAATAATAGGTAACCTATATTTAATAATCCACTATATGCTAATATACTTTTAATTTTAATTTGACTTAATCCTGATATTGATCCTATAATTAATGATATTGTTATAATTAATGATAATATTAATATAATTTTATTATCTATAGTTGATGTAATTATTGTATTTATATCTCCTATATTTAATTGATTATAAATATATCAAATATATGTTAATATACTTAATTTAGGTATTATACTAATATATGATGTAACTATTGTATTAGAATTCATATATAATAATATTGATCAATTATACATTGGACCTGCACCTATTTTTATTAATAAACCAAATATTATAAATAAATATCCTATTAGTAGAGAATTTTTAAATGAATCATAATCTAATAATATATTAATATTATTTAAATATATATTACCTGATGTATAATATAATAAACTTATACCATATAATATTATTATTGATCCAAATCCTCCTATTAGGTAGTAAAATAATGAATTATGAGCACTTGTATTTGATCTTGATGGTATTCCTGTTAATATATATAATGAATAAGATTGTAATTCTATACCTATAAATATTGATATTATATTATTACTTGTTATAAATAATATTATTCCTATTATATTAAAGATTATTATTGTTATATAATATCTATTAAAATTATTTAAATTTAAGTAATTTTTATATATTGAATTTAAATTTGTTGAAGACATATTAATTATATTTATACTAGCTAAACTCATAGCTATTATTAATATTAATATGATAAAATATATATTATATATATTTAATACATATAGGTCGTTAAATAATAATATATTTGTATTATAATATTCTATATTTCTTATTATCATATATAAACTATATAATAAAACTAATAATCCTATTTTTACTATATTTCTATTATTTGTTAAAAGTGATTCTGATGTATTTATTACTGAACTATAAATTAATAAAATAAATAAACTGATTATTAACATTTTATTTCTTTACTTATAATTATTATTATTATATATTATTATTATTATATATTATTATTATTATATATTATTATTATTATATATTATTATTATTATTATATATTATTATTATTATTATTATTATTATTATTATAATTATTATTATTATAATTATTATTATTATTATATATAATTATTATTATTATTATATATAATTATAATTATTATTATATATAATTATTATTATTATATATTTAATTAATGAATGAATATGAAAATATAATATATTTAATTAATTATTATTATTATTTATTAAAATTATAATTATTTAATACGTCCAATATAGAATAAAATATTTTCTAAAGTTGAAACTGCAGGTACAATAGCTATAAAGTAGAAGAAATAATTAAATGTAGCGATTTGTCCCATTTGTATAAATGGTACTTCAACATGTAATTGTCCTAATTGTCCTAATAAGAAGAAATTAAATATAAATAAGAAGAAGAAGAATTTAGAAATAATTCTGAATGTATTACCTCTAACAACACTTCTATCTGTAAATGGTAATGCTAATAATATTAATATAGCTGCAAACATTGCAATAACTCCACCTAATTTATCTGGAATTGAACGTAAAATTGCATAGAATGGTAATAAATATCATTCAGGTACAATTGATGCAGGTGTTACTAAAGGATTACCTGGTATATAATTATCTGGATGCTTTTTATAAAAAATGGACTATATCTTAAAAAATTAAATATTTATTAATAAAAATAAAATTAACTATTTATGTAATTTATTTCATTTTTTATCAAATTTTATTCATGCTTTATATAAAAATGAATTAATATCAGATCTTATAGCATTTTTATGATATAAATTATAGAATTCTGAAATTAAAAATATACGTTGACCTTTAAAGGATTTAGAGTAATATAATTTATTATAATTGTAAAATTTATTATGTAATATTTCATTATTAATAATTCATTTATAACATCCATTTCTAGATTTATCAAAATATATATTACCTCCAAATATTTCTTTAAAATACTCAATATCATGTAAATATTTATTACTTACACTAATAATTAATTGAGGTCTTATTCTATTTTTATTTTCTTTATCTCTAATTTCATAATTTATTATTCCTACTGCATCAAAAAATCCCATAAATCAACCATTATTTATAGTTAATGGTTTAGGCTTAATAACTTCAATATTTAGTAAATTACATATTTGATATAATTGAGTTAATCTTTTACTATGACGTATATTTCCATTAACTGCATTAATTAATTTAATTATATTTTGTTTATTTTGTAATCTATATCTTAAAGTTTTAGCCCCTGATCTTAATTTTATTGAACCACTAAATTTATTTTGAATTTGTTTTAATAATTTTTCATCTTCTAATCCTACTGTTATTTCACAATTAGCATATTTTTTACTAGTTATACTAAAATAACCATTTCCATCTATTAATCCAGCTAATCATTCATTGAATTTATTATCAGTAGATTTAGAATATAATAAACGTATTAAAGGATAATTTGATAATAAATATTTAATTTTTTTTACGCGTGTAGTCTCTGAACAATCTACTAATATATTAAATAATATATATTTAATTATTTTGGTTTGCGGCTGATTATATTTTTTATAATAATATTTTACTAATAAGGGATAATATTTTATTAATAATTTGAGATTTGTTGATATGAAATTATTTAAATTATCACTTATTTTATTAGTTTTATTATAAATTAATTTTAAATATTTCCAGCATATAGCGTAATTCATAATTAATAATATTAATAATATTATTATTAAGGGCCATTTTTGACCTAAAGTATTAGGTGAAAAGAATACAAATAGACAGAAGATTAATAAAAATAAGAATACTGTTACTAAATCTTTGAATACGAAGTACCCATGGAATGGTAATCTGTCTATATTATTACTAATACCTAATGGATTAGTTGAACCATGTACATGTAATGCCATTAAATGCATAACTACTAATGCAGCTAATATAAATGGACATAAGTAATGTAATGCAAAGAATCTTTGAATTGTAGGGTTAGCTACTGAAAATGCTCCTCAAATGACTAAATTTAACACCATTTTTATATATTGTTTATATATATTTACTTAAAATTACTTTTAAGATTAGACTATATCATCATCCAAAATTTTATTAATATTTTGGATGTAAGGCGCTCGTGGAAAGATTATTGTTATACTACTCACTTTCTAGTCGTTAAACGTTTATATTTCTGATAATTTATTATAAATAATTATATATTAATAATTTATTTTTAATAATTATGTATAAAATATACTTCGCTATATATTGTCCATATTATATATGGAGTTTCATATAATTCACCTTATTTTTCCATTATATTTTACAATATAAGGCCGCTCATTTTATTTATTTTTTTGATTAATATTTATATTTTTATATCTATTATTAATTTCTAAATCTAATAATCATTTTTTATATTGAATTAATTTATAACCTAATAATTTATTTTCTTCAAAAAATTTAATTATTTTTTCAATATCTTTTTTAGATGATACACTTAATTGTATATATTTACCTTTATTAATACTTAAACATTTATTTAAATTTAATTTTCTTTTTATACTATTAAATAAATTAAAATTATATTTTTGTTTTAATTTAAAACACATATCTTTACTTTGATTATTTTTTTTTATAAAAGAACCTTCAGCTATAGTAAATCCAACTAATCAATTATTAAAATAATATAAATTATGGAAATCATATTTAATTAAATTATTATTAATATAATTATTTAATTTATTATTATTTATAATATCTTTATAATAAATTATATTATTATCTATAATATATTTCATTAATAATAATTGTTTTTGTCTTTTTATAGTTAAAAATTGTATATTATATTTATTTAATAATGGTAAAAATATATTTTTTAAATCCCTTTTATTAATTTCTAATCTTGCTAATTTATTTCCTTTTTTAGGTGTTATATTATATACTTTACCTAATTGTAATTCTGATTGAAAATGTTTTAATAAATCTAAATCATTTTCATTTAAATTAATTATTAATGAGATATTTATATACTCTATTATTTTATCTTTATATATTTTATTTTTCTTAGTTACTCTTATATAACCATCTCCATCTATAAAACCTATAAATTTAAATAATAAATTTAACTTCTCATCTGAATATTTGTCTTTTAGAGATTTATTTTCAATTATTTTATTTTCAATTATTTTATTTTCAATTATTTTATTATCTGATTTATTTTTAATATTAGATATAAAAATTATATATAATGGTGAAAGGATAAAAAACGGAACTAAATCTTTACCAATAAATGGTATAGCTGAGAATAAGTTAGTAATTACTGTTGCCAAGATAATAATATAATTTATTTAATTTATTACTACTTACTTACAAAGTAATAAATACTTTTTAATATTTATTTAGTTTATTATTACTCTGTAGTGATAGTAATGATTATTTATTATAATATATATTTTATTAATTTATATATTATAATATGTTAACATAAATTATACCCTGTACTTATAATCAATAAAATATTTAATTTTATTATTAATAATATAAGCCTTGTGATATATAATACATAGAAAATATATATTATCTCCGAGTGCACATTAAGCATCATTTCAGACACCCATTATTGAACCACTCTGTCGGGATATTATAATATACCCACGGTCTTTTTACTTAACATATAAATTTGACCTGTTTTCAATAATGTTGCATTATATATATATAACTTATTTTTAATTATATATTGCATAAGTTTAGTTTATTAACTATATATAATACTATGTATAACTTATAATTAATTTATAAGTTATCTTATTTTTAATAAAAAAAATAAGTCATATTATATATATTTACCAAATTTATATTTCATAGAAGGTATAATATAAGGTTTAACTATATTAACTAATAAAGGCATAGAAGAAGCTATAATATAAATATTATATTGGTTATTTACACCAGTTAAATGTATATTACTATCTATATTATAAATATTTTTTAATAAATATTGTAAATATTGAACTTCTTCATATTTAAAACTATTAGTAGCTATTTTTAAACCTGAACTTACTTTACCTCCATCATCCATTATTCATATAGCTAATGCTAAAGGTGTAAAATAATCTTTTAAATTATTAGGTAATCTTTTCTTATTATTTATATATCATAAATCTTTTATAATATTAAATTGTTCATAAGTTCAAGTATTAAATCTAATTATTTTTCTTATTTTTCCTTTATTACCTAATCTTGTTGTTATTTTAGGTATATTTGTATTACAAAAACCTAAATTAGCTATTAAACTATGTAAATATAATAAATAATCATTATGACTACTTTCTTGATAAAATGTTATTCTTGTACCTTTTCCTTCTTTACGCTTTTCAGCATAAGAATCACCTAATAAAGAACCATATATTATTTCTATAATAGTACTATCTTTAAATGGTCAAGGTTCTTCAAAATTTGATACATTTTTACGTGAAGTACATTCATTATGAATTTTATATTTATTATTTATATAATAATAATGACTTTTAGTAATTGAAGATATAAATTTATATAAAATATATATAATAATAACATTTGAGGCAATTAATTTACCTCAATGAGACATTTGTCCATAAACACAACAATACAAATTTATATATATATTTATTTATATATATATATTATTGTAAATTTCGACTGTGCATTAAGCATCATTTCAGATACCTACCAGTGTTCCAGTCTGTCGCGATCAATTATTTAACCGACGATCTTGTATATATTAAAACATATATATTTTGATCGTTTTCACTAGTATTGCCTATATTTATATTTAAAAATATAAATACTCAAAAAAAATAATTTTTTTTTGAAACTTTACATATATTTTCTAATAATAGTTATTATATATGTAGATAATTATTATTTAATTATCATAGTAGACTATCAAATATAATTATTTATTAATTATTATTTATCTTTAATTCTTGTTACTTTAAATTTTATTAAATAATCATAAGTTTTAACTACTCCTGATTTTAATTTTAAATTTTTTAAAGATATATCATTATCTTTAACATTATTATATTTTTTTATTAAATCTGTTTTTAAATATTTAACATAAGGGATAGGTATAAATATATGACCAGCAGTAATACTTCTTCTAATAGTACGTTCACTACAACAAATATAATTGTGCATTTTACTAATATTTTTAAATTCACATATAATTATATTTGTATCTAAAGATTTTAAATATATAGTTTTACTAAATTTATCTGATCTTTTTTTAATTTGATCTTCAGTATTTAATATTAAATGTGATTGTCTTATTTTATTTTTTGATTCTGTTAATCATTTATTTTTACGATTTATTTGATATTGACGTAATATTTCTTTACGTTCATTAGTATATAAAGCTTTCATTTTCATTAATGTTTCTTCTGAATGTTTATAACCAAAACTATTTCCAGCTTCAGTTAATATATTATATTCAGGAGTTAATATATTTAAATAAGTTTGTTCTAATTTTAATAATTCTATATTATTATCTTTAGTTATAATATCTGGATAATATTCTATTATTCCAAATATAAAATTATTTAAACCATATTTTTTAATAGCTTTTTTAACTATTTTACTACCATGATTAGTATGAATACAATGATTAGCAAATCTAGTATATAATTTATTAGTACTAGCTGAACCAATATATTTATTACCTGTAATTTTATTTAATATAATATATACTCCACTTTTATTTTTAACTGTATTTTTAATATTATCTCTAGTACTAGATAAATCTAAATGTTCTCAATAATTTTCTACAGTTAATCCTATATTTTTAAATAAATCTTCAGGTTTTTGTATATCTTGAGTACTTTTAGTATGTAAATAAGATTTTTGATTTAATAATAATGTTTTATTAATAATTTTTCTAGTTTTATTATAATTAATATTTGATTTTGGGCTATGTTGTGTATTTTTATAACCCAAGAATGCTGTAGCCATTGTTACGATAAAGATAATAACTCCAATTACTCAAACTAATACTCTTGGTGATTTATAACTTCCATAGTATAAAGCTTTACCTATATGTCCATACATACAAATAAAGAAGAATGATGCACCATTAGCATGAATATAACGAATTAAATATCCATAATTTACATCACGCATAATATGCTCTACTGAAGAGAAAGCTAAATCTATATGACTTGAATAATGCATTGCTAAAAAAATTCCTGAACAAATTTGAATTACTAAACATAATCCTAGTAATGATCCTAAATTATATCAATAATTAATAGTTGATGGTTGAGGTGAGTCAATTAAATAACTATTAGCTAATGATAAAAATACTTGAGATTTTCTAATAGCCATTTCGGTTACTTTTTTTATAATATTTATTAATATTTAATTATTATAATTAAATTATTAATATATTAAAAATAATATAATTTAAATATTAATTATATTAATATTATATTATTTATTTAGAATAAATAAGATTACTTCAATTTATTTTAGTTCGATTTTTATTATTTTTATTTTTTTTATTTATTGATATTTATGAGAATAAGTGGAATCGAACCACTATGAACTGCTTAAAAGACAGATGTTTTACCATTAAACAATACTCTCTAATATAATATTTATATATATATAAATATATTTATATTTCGTAAAACATTATTATGATATTTTACCATTAAATAATATTCTCGTATTAAATTATATTCTCATATTAAATTATATTCATATTCTCATATTAAATAATATTTTCATGGTAAAACATTATGATATTTATAATAAATTATATTTTTGAATTGGGGTGACTCGAACACACCATAAGCCAAACTCAAATTTTGGGGACTTACCTATTAGTCTACAATTCATATAATAATTTATTTATATTATTATATATTATATAAATAATATATTTATATATTGATATATGAATTGTATGACCATTTTATATCGTCTACAATTCAATTAATATATATAATATTATTATTACATATAATAATTATATAAATAACAATATAATATTGAATTGTATGACAATAGTTTGTATCGTCTACAATTCATAATAATATATAGATATAATGAATTGTATGATATTCTTGATTGTCTACAATTTATTAAAATAATTTATCATATAACATTTGAATTTATTATTAATATAATATTATATTATATTATATGATTATGATAATGATAAATATATAGGATAATTTACTATGTATGTTTATTTATAATATATTATATATTATTTATTTAATTGCTACTTAAAAGACTTGAACTTTTATACTTATATGTAACGCATTTTAAGTGCGTCGTGTCTACCGATTCCACCAAAGTAGCTGAATATTATATATAATTATGTATATATATATTATGTATATATAATTATGTATGTATATATATATTATGTATATATTACTTATATTTATATGTATTAAATATATATATATATATATATATATAAAATATAATAAATATTATAAGACAAGATAACATATTTATATGTGAACCGTAGAAAATAAATAAATAAATAATGACAAATAAAAATTTAATAAAAAGATCTTATTTATATAAATTATCAAGTAAAGGATTAAATAATTTAATAAATAATGAAACAAAGATATTATATTTAAATAAGTATTTACGTGAGTATAATAATAAAGGTACTAAATTACAAAATAGTAATATGATGAATAGTTGAACAAATCAATTATATAAATTTAATAAAATTGAAGTAATGAATACAGTATTATTAGATAGATTAGTAAGTAAATTATTAATTAAATTATTTATAGTGAAGGACAGGAATAATAATTTAAGTAGAATTTTTATTAATAAGCCTAAATTTAAACATACAATTAATACAGTTTATATTAATTTTAATTATAATGATACTTGTATTAAAACAAATGTTAATAGTAAACATAGTTTATATTATGGATCTTTAATTAAAGATATTAATAATATATTAGGCTGTTTAGACAATAATAATAATATATTTAATATTTCATCTTATTTAAGTAAATTATATAATAAAAAAGTTATAATTGTACCGAACAAGATTAAATATAATTATAATGATAATGTTATATTTAATTCAAGTATTAGTTATGATTTAGATAAATATAAAGGAGGTCTAGCTGGTAAAACTTATAGTAAATTATTAAGAGATAATATACCTATGAATAATTCTTTAAGTATTAAGAATAATTATATTAATAATATTATATCTAATAATAATATTAAATATAATAATATTCTAAATAGTCCTTCACTTCGTATTGATAATATTTATAAATCATTTGATGTTAATAAAATAACTAATGATTTACTTATTAATAAATATTTAATTGGTTTAAGTATTTTATTTAAAGGTAAAAATATTAAAAAAGTAGGTGTATCTCGTTCTATTAAAGAAAAATTATTATTTGGATCTTTATCTAATAAATTATATAAAAAAAATAGTGGTTTATTAGTTTCTAATAATAATAATAATAATATTAAATATTTAAATTTTGATATTAACCTTAATAAAAAATATAAATTAAATTATATTCCTAATCATCATTCTATTAGTAAATTAACTAAAGTTAATAAAGCTAAAACTGGTGTATATGGTGTTTCAATTAAATTAAATACTATATAATTTTTATTATTAATTATTATAATAATTATTATAATTATTATTATTAATTTACATATTCATTAATTTTTTTAATTAATATCAGATAAGCTAGAATCGAACTAACTAACTCTTTCTCCCAAAGAAAGCGCCTCACCGGTTGGCTTTTATCTGTTGTTTATTATATTATATATTATATAATTAATAAGCTTATGTTTTGTTTAAAATATTTCACTAATATAATATATTATTATTATATATTAATATATATATGGATAAATTATTTTTATTATTTCTATTTATTACCATAAAATTATTATTATAACTTTCCTAATAATTATACTATATAATATAATATAATATAAATAAACGGAAAATAGGAGATTCGAACTCCTCAGAAATAAAATTCTATTATTTAGTAAATAACTTATCTTGCCGATGATCAATTTTCCAGCTTTAATTTAAGTTATAAAAAAATTATTATTATTATAATTTAAGTTATAAAATTATTATAATTAAATACGAATCCAATCAGACTTGAACTGATATACCCCATCGTGACAAGATGATACTTTACCATTAAGCTATGGATCCATTATATTATGAGTAGTGAGAATCGAACTCACATAAAATGTGTGGAAGACATTAAGTTTACCATTAACCTATACTCATATTAATAATTATTATATTATCTTATATTAATATAAATTATTATTATTATTATTATTATTTAAATTAATAAATCAAGGGCAGACAGACTTGAACTATCACTCAATTGATTTGAAGTCAACTGTTTTACCAATTAAACTATACCCTTAGTTATATATATTTATGTTTAATTAATTAAATTATATTCTTAGTTATATATATTTATATTTATTTATCTTATATAAATATATATATAATTATTATATTAATGAATATGTAAAATAATTAAAATAAATTAATAAATTATTATTATTATTATTATTATTATTATTATTATTATTATTATTATAATTTAAATATATAAAATTAAAATAACTGTTAATAGACTATATGTAATATAAATTAAATAATTATTAAATAAATGTGTATTATATTTAATAATAGTATATGACATATTATTTAATAATTTTTTAAATCCATTTGGTCCTATAGTTGATAATATACCATTATCAATTAAAGTATTGAAATGTCCAGATAAAATTAAAACTTTTCTAATAATTAAATTATTAAATACTTGGTCAAATAGGAATCTAGTATTAAATAATATATAAATATTATAAAGTAATTTATTGTTATAAATGTAAATTAAATCATATTTATATTCGTAAATATATAAAATACCTATAATACTTAAAACTATATTAATAATAGGTACTCATTTATAAATTATATTAATACTAAAGTGAGTTTCTATTAAACTTAAATTATTAGGACTAATAAATAATCCTGAAATATTATTTCCCATACCTAAATAAATATCTTGTAATAAATATCCTATAAATAATGATCCAAATGTTAATATAACCATAGGTATTATAAATAATAATGTTGTTTTATGTTTAAAGTTTAATTCTATTACATTATTATAAATAAATTTACTTAATTGTGGTGTATTTATAAATGAATAATAAATTAATTTTAATATATATATATTAGTACATAATGAACTTATTACAACTAATCAATATACAATTAAACCTGATATAGTATAAATACCTACACTTGATTCAATAATTATATCTTTAGAATAATATCCTGTCATTGAAGGTAATCCCATTAATGATAATGATCCTACTAACATACAAATATATGTTACTGGCATATAAATTATTAAACCTCCAATATAACGTATATCTTGTAATTCATTAGCTATACTATGTATAATAGTACCTGCACAAATAAATAATAAAGCTTTATATAAACTATGACATAGTACATGGAATAATGTTAAATTATAACATGATAGACCTATTGATACTAACATTATACCTAATTGACTCATTGTTGATAAAGCAATAATTCTTTTAATATCATTAGTATTAATAGCTATAAATCCAGCTATTAATGTAGTTATAGCTCCTAATCATAAACTAAATAATAACATATTTGGACAATATTCCATTATAGCTGATGATCTTATTAATAAATAAATACCCGCGATAACTAAAGTAGCTGCATGTAATAATACTGATACTGGTGTTGGACCTGCCATAGCTCAAATTAATCAATTATGTAATCCAAATTGAGCACTTTTAGCACTAGCTGCTAATATAAAACATAAAATAATTAAAGAATTAATATCAGGATTAATATATGGTACTAATGAGAATATAGTACTATAATTTAATGATTTATAAATATAAATTAAATATAATAATCCTATGATAAAAAATACATCTCCTACTTTATTAACTAACATAGCATTTAATGATGACTTAACATTATCTATATTATTATATCAGAATCCTATTAATAAGAATGAGGCTACACCTATATATTCTCAACTTATAAATAACATTAAATAATTATCACCTAAAACTAATATAATCATAAATAAAGTAAATAAAGCTAAGTAAGTATAAAATCTTTGATTATGACAATCACTTTCCATATATCCTGCTGCAAATATATTAACTATTAATGATATAAATATAACTGGTATTAACATAGTTATACTTAATAAATCTAAATTGAATGAATAGTCAATTGTTAAATATTCAACATTAACAAATTGTAATAAATTTAATGTATATTCATTATCTGTTGATAATATATCTATATAGTAGTAAATTAATAATAAGAAAATTATAAATAAATTAGTTATATTTATAATTTTAGTTCAATTTACACCTAGATATCTACCAAATAAACCACTTATTATTACATTTAAAAATGGTAATAAAATAAATAAAATCATATTAAATATTTGTTGGTAATGTTCCTTTTAATTTATAATAATTTACTAATATTGTTAAACCTATTGCTGATTCAATTCCTGTTATAATTAAAACTATAACTCCTATTACTAATCCTATTATATCATCATTATTATATCCACTTAATATTATAAATATTGTTACCCCTAATAACATTATTTCTATTGATATAAATAATATTATAATATTTGATTTATGATTAATTATATAACCTATTAATCCTATTATTAATAATAACATCGTAAATTTCATTTCTATTTTTTTTTTTATATATTTATTATATTTATTATAAATATATATATGTCGTAAATTAATAATTATTTAATGAATATGAATATAATAATTAAATTATTATTATTATTATTAAAATTTAATTAAGCTCCTCATCAGTACATAACTATATATAAGAATAATCAGATAACGTCTAGTACATGTAAATATAGAATTGTTGTTTCATAATTAACATGATGAGTTGTAGTAAAATGATAATTTCTCATTCTTCAATAACATACAGATAACATAATAATTAACATAACCATATGTAAGAAATGTAAACCAGTTCCTGCATAGAATACTGATCCATATACACCATCTGAAATAGTGAATGTAGAGTTAGTATATTCCATGAATTGACATGCTACAAATATAATTATTAATCATAATGTTACAAATAATCCACTTAATGCATTTTTTCTATTACCTTCTATAGTTGCATGATGACTATATGTTACTGTTGCACCACTTGCTAATAAAATTATTGTATTTAATAATGGTAATTCTGTAGCTGAAATAGCTGTTATACCAACTGGTGGTCAAACAGCACCTAATTCAATAACAGGTGACATAGCTGAATGGAAATATGCTCAGAAGATACCTGCAAATATTAAAATTTCTGATACTACAAATAATATAAATCCATAATTTAATCCTTTTCTTACTGCTAATGTATGATCTCCTAAATATGTACCTTCAGCTATTATATCTCTAAATCATAATGTCATACTAAATAATACTAAAAAGATTGATGAAAATAATACATTAACTCCTGAGATATATCCATGCATAGTTAATCCTAATGATAAAGCTAATGACATTAATGCAAATGATACTGCTATAGGTCAAGGTGATGGTTGAACTAAATGAAATGGAAATAATTGATGACGTGATCTTTCTAAATGTGTCATTTATTAATAATATTTCTTAACTAAATACTTACTTTATTTTCAGTTAATTTTTAAAAAATTATTAATTGTAATACTTAATATATATATTCTAAATAAATTAATATTTTTAAATATTTTGTAATATGAACATATTATTCCTTCCATGATTTGAACATAGATAAATAATATTAGAAGTATTATGCTTTGCCATTAAGCTAAAGGAATTAATTAAATAATTCATAATATTATTTTTATATTTTTATTTATAATTATTAATATTCATTTATAATATTTTTAGTTATAATTATTAATATTAATTCATATTTTTTTTTGCCCTCAAAAAGAATTGAACTTATATATATAGAACTTCACTCTACTGCTTTACCAGATTAAGCTATAAGGGCATATATATATATATATATATTATATTATTATTATATATATATATATTACTTATATTAATGAATATGAATAAATAATTAAATTAATTAATTAATTAATTAATTAATTAATTAATTATAAATAGCAAATGAATCAAATACATAAAGAATATTAGGTATTATAATTAAAATACCAAATAATAATGGTATAAATATAACTCAACAAAGATTAACTAATAAATCATATCTTAATCTAGGGAAACTAGCTCTAACTCAAATGAATCCGTACATTAATATTATAGCTTTAATACTAATATTAATAACATAAGTTACACTTTCCAGTACATAAATATAATTAAAATTATTAATATTAAATATATTAATTATAGTTTCAACAGGTATTAAATTAAATATATAACCACCATAAAATAATATAACATTTAAGAAACACATAACTACAATATTATTATATTCAGTTAAATAAAATAATACAAATGGTGATGCACTTAATTCAGTCATATGACCTGAAACTAATTCAGATTCAGCTTCAATATTATCAAATGGTGGACGACTAGTTTCAGCTATACTTGCTATATAATAAGTTATAGCTATAGGTAATAAAGGTATACCTATTCATATAGCTTGTTGACTATCTATATAACTATTAATATTTAATGAATTATTTAATAATATACAAATAATTATATCTGTAGTTAATATTAATTCATAACTTATTAATTGTGCTGTTGATCTAATACTAGCTAATAAAGTAAATTTAGAATTAGATGATCATCCTACTAATAATGTACCAAATACTCCTATACTTCCTATTACTAATAAATATAAAATACTATATTCTATATCTCCTATCGCTATACCTGGACTAAATGGTATTACTCCTCAGGATAATAAAGCAAAACATAAAGCTATTACTGGACTTACTATTATTAATATTTTATCTGATTCTCTTACTAAAATTATTTCTTTTAATAATAATTTTAATGCATCCGCTATTGCCATTAATTGTCCATAATATCCTACTACATTTGGACCTATTCTTCTCTGCATATATGCCAATGTTTTTCTTTCTGCTATTGTTAAATAAGCTACACTTAATAATACACAGACAAATAATATTAACATCTCTGCTAATGATATAATTAAACTTAACATTCTTTTTAATTTTTCTTATTTTGTTTAGTAATAAGTTAATACAATATTTTTAATATCTATTATTAACTAAACTTCTATATTTTTTTATTATTATTACCTTAATAATTATTATTATTATTATTTATTTATTATAAGTTAAAATAATAGCACTTACAATTGAGAATAATAAAATTATAGATAAAATAATAAATATTATAGAGTACTCAGTATATAATAAATATCCAATTTGATTTAAATGATTAAAATCAAATATATTAAATCAATTATTATCATATACTGTAGATATATTTGTATCAATTTTATCTACAGTAATATATTCATTATATATATTATTATAGAAGTTTTGTGCTTGTTTGTATAATAAATATATAATTAATAATACTAATGGATAATTATTACTATTTAAAGATGAGTATTCTGAATCATTTTCTGATGAATTAACAGCTGAAAATAATGATAAAATAAATAAGAATAAAATTGCGATAGCTCCTACATATACTAATAAGTATAATAAACTCATAATACTAATTCCTATTAAATATAAATATAAAGCTATATTTACAAATAAAGCAATTAAATATAAAATACTATACATTGGATTCGCTACTATTATAATTGATATTGCACTTATTATTGATAATAGTCCTATTATATCTAATAATTCTGTACTATTTAAAGTATTTATATCGATTAAATTATATAACATTTTTTATATTTTTACCTTTAAGAATAATATTTTATTTAAATATTATATATTATAATATATATATGTCATTTATGAAATTAATTAATTTTTCATTGTTTTATTAATAATTATTATTATTTTTAATATTAAATTATAATTATTTTTTATTAAGTTTTTAGACGGATTTGAACCGACAATAGTCTCATTAACAGTGAGATGCTTTACCTGATTAAGCTATAAAAACTTAATTTATAAATTAATTTAAGTGAAGAGGGCATGAATCGAACATGCGAGGGAATACATCCGTTGAGTTTACAGCTCAATACCTACTACCAACATAGATAACCCCTTCATACCTATTATTATTATATATTATATATTATTATTATTAATTATTATTGGAGTTAATGAGAATCGAACTCATATTTACTGCATGCAACACAATTGTTTTACCATTAAACTATAACCCCAATGATTTATTATATGATTTATTATATATCGGATAAAGAGGGATTCGAACCCCCGGTGTATTAAATACACTTAATAGCTCAAATATTATACCTTAAACCACTCGGTCATTTATCCATAATTTATGAGTTTAACTGGAATCGAACCAATATTTTTACCTTATCAAAGTAACATTTTACCGTTAAATTATAAACTCTTAATATATAATATATAATATATAATAATATATATATAATATATAAATTATAAACTCTTAATATATAATATATAATATATAATATATAAATTATAAATTATTAATATATAAATAATAAATTATTAATATATAATATATATTAACTTATATTATAATTAATTAATAAATATAAATATAAATATAAATATAAATATAAATATAAATATAAATATAAATATAAATATAAATATAAATATAAATATAAATATAAATATGAATATGAATATGAATAAATATATTAAAAATTATGTACTAATGTAAGTATAATCCATCTTTAATATATCCACTTGCTAAGATAGAGAATACGTAACTTTGAATCATAGAAATAGCGAATTCTAAGACAACAATAGCTAATATACCAGCTAAAGGAATAAAACCTAAAACGAATGTAATAATAGATACACTCATTAAATTAAATACTAATCCACCTAAAATAGCCATTAATAAATGTCCAGATAAAGTATTAGCAGATAAACGTAATCCTAATGAAATAGCACGTGCTGAGTATGATAATAATTCAATTAAAACTAATAAAGGAGCTAAAGCTAATGGACAACCAGCTGGTACGAATAATCCGAAGAATTCTAATCCATGATAATAAAATCCTAAAATAGTTACACCTAATCAAATTATAACTGATAAAGATATAATAAATACTAAATGTGAAGTAATAGCAAATGAATAAGGTATCATACTCATTAAATTAGCTGTGAAGATAAAGATGAAAAATGTATAAATTAATGGGAAGTAATATCCACCTAATTTACCACCTATTTGTCCTGATACCATATTATTTATTGTATCATACATAGCTTCTTGTGATACATATCATCTACTTCCTATTATTTTACCATTATTATCTGTTAATAATGTTAAACCTAAAATAACTATTAATACAAATCCACAGTAAACTGTGAAAGTTGTAATACTAAAATTTGATAAATCAATAAATGGTGATACAAATCCCATAAATACTTTAATATCAAATTGATCTAATGGTGAATTTACAATATATGTCATTGTATGTCATAACTTTTTATATTAAATATTATAATTATTTAATACATATATTTACATTATTTTTTTTTTATTTATATTTATTATAATTTAGATATAAATAATCTTGTTATGTATAAACGTAATATTCTTGGTAATAAATATTGTGAGAATAATACTAATAAAATTACTATTAATATAAACCCATATGTTAATTGATTTAAAAAGTAAAATGGTACTAATTGTGGCATTTTATTTTTATTCTATATCTTTATAAATTTTTTAATATTTTTTAATTAATAACTTATATATATATATATTATATATATATATACATAATCATATAGTATATAGCACTATAATAATAATAAATATTGTAATATAATATTATATTACTTATAGTATATTATTATTATTATATATTATTATAATTATTATATATTATATATTATTATAATTATTATATATTATTATTATTATATATTATTATTATTATATATTATTATTATATATTATATATTATTATTTATTATATATTATTATTTATTATTAATATTGAATGAATATGAAAAAAGGAATTATAAAATTATAATTAATATATAATTATATATTATAAAATTATAATTAAGATTGCACTGCAGGTGTATTAAATGAATGTACAGCAGGTGGTGATGTTAATAAGAACTCAATTGATGATGATTTAATTGAATTATTAGCAAAGATTGTATTTGATTCTACAAAGTCTGGTGCTTTATTAAATATAACTGCTTTATTTTCAATTTTATTAGTTAATCCATTTATTAATTGATCATATAAAATATAAATAAATAATGATAAAGAAATAATTGAAATTACAGATCCAACTGAACTTACATAGTTTCAACCTGCATATGCATCTGGATAATCAGGTATTCTACGTGGCATACCTTGTAATCCTAAGAAATGCATTGGCATGAAAACGATATTAGCTCCAATAAAGATTAATCAGAATTGAATTTGTGCTAATCTTTCATTATAGTATAATCCTAAAATTTGAGGACTTCAGTAATAATATCCTGCAAATAATGAGAATACTGCACCCATTGATAATACATAATGGAAATGCAAATGATTATATAAAATAATCATGTGGACTATATCTTCACTCTAATTTTATTTAAAAATGGTGTCATTGTCCATTTTGGATTTTCATATTTTATAAAATCTATTAAAAAATTAGAATAAATTAAAAATTCATTACTATTAAATGAATATTTTGCATATTTTCTAATTTTTAAGAAATAAGGTATTTTTGAAATTCTATAAAATTTCATATCACAATAAAGTCTATTAATCATAAAATAATTATATAAATAAATCATACCATTAACTGTTTGATAACTAAATCTTATAGATTGAGATGTTTTATTACCAGTTAATTTATTATTTTTTATTAATTTTGAAGGTATATAATTAGGTATTACATTATCTAAATTTAATTTAGATGAATATTCATTTAATTTTAATTCTAAATTACATTCTATTCTATTTTTATTAAAATTTAAAATTATAGTTCCATCTGTATCTATTAAACCTGCAAAATAAGGATCATTTTCCTCAATATTATAATTAGCTTCGATAAAATTAATATTTAAAACATCACAAGCTTTTTTATAATTTAATACTTTTATACGTATTAATCCATTAATCATATTTATAATTTGAGTCATTTGAGATGTTCTTGATACTATATATTTTACATAAGGTTTATTTTTATAGACATAAACTCTACCTAATTTTAATTTATTTTGAATAATATTTAATATTTTTATATCTCTATTGTGAAGTTTTATTTCAATAGTTTTTAATTTTTCCTTACCATTTATTTTTCTAACTTGGAAATATCCATTTCCATCTAATATTCCTGCAAATCAATGAATAAATTTACTATCAATTAAATTTTCAGAATTATTAAAATTATTAATATTTTTAATGGTAGAATTTAAAAAATTAGAGGATTGACGTGTAGTCTCTGAGAATCCCGTTATACAAATCGGTAAAATTTGTAGGTTTTCTGCTGATTGTATGTCTGTATATTTTTTATTAAATAAAAATATATCAAATAATATGTTATTTTGACTAATTACCTTAAAATTATTAATTATTAATAATTTAATCTCATTTAATTTCAAAGAGAAATTTAAATATCATAAAAGAATAATTAGTAAACAATTACTTAAAAACATATATTCCAGCATATAGTCAATTTCGATATAATTATTGTAAAATCCTAAATAATTATAAAGGGCCATTTTTCGACCTATTACATAATATGTATCATGGAATGCAACATCTAAAGATGCATTAGCTAAAGCAACACCTGTTAAACCTCCAATAGTAAATAAGAATAAGAATGCAATTGCATATAACATAGGTACAGCTAAACGTATTGATCCTCCATATAATGTAGCTAATCAACTAAAAATTTTTATACCTGTAGGTACTGCTATAACCATAGTTGATGATGTAAAGTATGCTCTTGTATCAGCATCTAAACCTACTATATACATATGATGACTTCATACTAAGAATCCTAAAAAAGCAATTGATGCCATAGCATATACCATTGAAATTTCACCAAATACTGGTTTTTTACTATATGTTGATACAATATGTGATATTATACCAAATCCTGGTACAATTAAAATATATACTTCAGGGTGCATTTTATATATAATATATATATATAAAGTGGACTATATCTTATCCTTTTAAATAATAATAATAATAATTTTAATTCTTTCATTTTTCGTCGAAAGATATTCAAGCTTTATATAATGATGATGTTGGTTCTTGTCTATAAGCTTTTAATTTAGATAATTCAAAAAATTTTTTACATAACATTAATCTATTTAATTTAGTAGTTCTTGAACTATTAAATTTAATATAATTATCTATAAAATTTAATATATCATGTTCACTTTGAATTGATCATTTATAATAACCATTTTGTGATTTATCATAATAAATATTACCTCCAAACATTTCTTTAAACATTTGAACATCACTTAATGCTTTATTAGTTACACTAATTGTTAATTGAGGAATATCTTTTTTAAATGAATAACTAATTGTTCCATCAGCATCAAAAAATCCAACAAATCATGAATTATTTATAGTTAAATTATATGGTTCAATTACTGGAATATTTAATACAGTACATACTTTATGTAATTGAGGTAATCTTTTACTATTATAAATATTTCCATTTATAGCATTAATAAGATTAATCATTCCATTTTTATGATGTAATCTATATCTAACTGCTTGCATTCCAGCTCTAAGTTTAATAGAACCACCAAATTTCTGTTTAATTTGATTTAATGCTTTTTCATCTTTTAAAGAAACAGTTATTTCACAAGATGTATATCCAGCTTTAGATACACCTAAGTATCCATCCCCATCTATTAATCCAGCTAATCATTGATTAAATTTTATATTATTTTTATTATTATTATTATTATTATTATTATTATTATTATTATTTAAGTCAGGATTTTCGCGTGTAGTCTCTGAGATTCCTACTAAATAAGATTTATAACGTTTAGTAATAATATTATAATTATTTTTATAATTATAATAATTATTATTATAATTATTATTATTAAATCTATTTTTGGTTATCGGCTGATTATCTTCTAATATTAATATTTTGACTAAATTGGCAATATAATAATATTGACTTATAAAAATAGTAATTAATATAGTTGTTATAAAATTTAAGATTTTCCAGCATATAGCGAAATATAAATTGATATTTTCATATCAAATAGGCCAAATTTTTGAAAGACCAAAGAATCAGAATAAGTGTTGGTATAATATAGGATCTCCACCTCCAGCTACTTCGAAGAATGAAGTATTAAAGTTACGATCCATTAATAGCATAGTAACACCCTAAATCTTGCTTAACCTTGTTTTTAGTGATACTTATATAATTTATTTATTTATATATAAATAAATATATATAATATTATTTATATTTAATAACATTATTTATACTTTATATAATATTATTTATACTTACGAATTAACATTACTTGTTAATTAATAAGTTAAATATAAATAGTTAAGACTCAACTACTTACATAGTTGTTGGGACTATATCTTATTAATTAAGTATATAAAAATTATTTAAATGATCTCAATTAAAAAAAGTTCTATTATTATTCATATTTAATTTAGATTTAATAATTATATTAATATTATTTTCAGTATGTTTTAATTGTTTAATATTATAATCATATAAATTATAAACATTTAATCAATCTTGATAATCTAAATATTTAGAACTAAATAATGGAAATTTTGTTAAATATTCTACAATTATATCATTACTATATCTACTAGTTGTTCTAATAAAATAGTTAGATGTTCCATCTTTTCTATTATCAGTTTTTACTATTGTACGTAAATATTCACTTATTTTTTGCATAATATTAATATTATTTTCACCTCAAGAATTTATACAAGATTGAGTTAATTTTATATAATATTGAGTTATAATAATATTTTTTGAATTTTTAGAATGTCTAATATAAAAATTTCCATCTGCATCTAATATTCCAGATAATCAAGCATCATTATTTAAAGAATTAGTATTAATATCTTTTTTTTCTAAATATAAATCTTTAAATAATAATTTAGATTTATCTTCCATTACTGTTAAAGGAGGATTATTTAATCAATCTATTAATAATCATAATCTATGTATTTTATTAGTTCTAAATTTACCATTAATTAATTTAGTTAATAAAATTATACTTTTATAATCATTTATAATTAAAACATAATTATCTTTTTTAGCTTTTTTTTGAATACTTCCACTATTTAATATTTCTCTAATTCTTCAACATAATGGAAAATCTTTAGTATTAAATGATATTCGTATTGAAGGATAATTAAATTTTTCAATTGAATTTGGTATTATTATACTTCCATTTCCTTCAATTAATCCAGCTAAATAATGACCTAATTGAGATCTTTGATATTCAATATTATTATTATTATTATTATTATTAAATAATATACTTTTATATCTAATATTTACATAATTTTTATATCCTCTATTGAGGCAAATTAATTTTCACGTGTAGTCTCTGAGGATCCCGAATAAATATTTAATTATATAAATATTAATACAAACCTGCAAGATTTGTAGGTTTCCTGCTGATTGTCCTATAATTAATAATATAAAAAATATTATAATAATATGGAGTTCCCAGCATATAGTGAAATTTTGATCTGCCAGTGTTTTATATATATAAATAAGGGGTTTAGCAGATAATACAGGTAATGATAATAATAACATTACAGCTGTAATAATAATAGCTCATACGAATAATGGCATTTTACTGTATGTCATACCATTAGTTCTCATATTATATGATGTTGCAATAAAGTTTATTGCACCTAATAATGATGATATTGATGTTAAATGAACAGCAAAAATACCTAAATCAACACTAGGTGATGAATGAGCTTGAATACCAGCTAAAGGTGGATAAATTGTTCATCCAGTTCCGGCTCCACTTTCAATTAAAGTAGATGCTACTAAACATACTAAAGCAGGAGGTAATAATCAGAATGATATATTATTTAAACGAGCAAATGACATATCTGAAGCTCCAATTAATAATGGTAATAAATAATTACCAAATCCTCCTACTAATCCTGGCATTACTAAAAAGAAAATCATTAATAATGCATGTCCTACTACTAATACATTAAATAATTGATGATTTCCGTGTAATACTTGATTACCAGGTGCTGCTAATTCTAATCTAATTATTAAAGACATTACAGATCCTACTACTCCTGAGAATATAGCAAAAATAAAGTATAATACTGCAATATCTTTAGCATTAGTTGAGTATAATCATCTTTGAATATACATGTTTATATATAGATACAAATATTTTAATATTTTATCTTAAATATTTATATTTTTATTCACTTTTTTAATGAATAATTTATTCATATATTTTACTTTTTTATAAAATATTTTATTAATTAATTATTAATTAATTTTTTATTATTGATAAATATTATTTATAATATTATATAATATTATATAATATTATATAATAAATAAATAAATAAATAAACTTTCTTTTTATTTTTATTTTTTTTTCATAAATTTTATTTATAATAAAATTATAAATACACTTATTACTTAAATATTATAGTCACTATTTATAGAATTTGACTTCATATACTCTATTTAATATTATTTTTTTTTTTGATTAATATTAATAAGAGAGAGAAGAGGGAATTGAACCCTGTTGTTAGAAATTTGCAATTTCTATGAACTACCTTGTTCGCTTCTCTCTTAATTAATTATAATATATATATATATTTATATAATCTCAACCAGAATCGAACTGGTACTCTCATCGTGAAGGGATGATGTTATAACCATTTAACTATAAGATCAAATCATTAGTATTATTTATTCTTAATAAATATATTTATATATATATATATATATATATTATTACATTTAAAAATTTTAATTTTCCTTATCTTTTGTCATTAAATTATTATTATTATACTAATAATTATAATATTTATTTATATATATATATATAATGTTGCATTACATTAAAGAATTCCATGGGTACTTCGTAACTCAATATAAATATACTATGGTTAAACTCATCTATATAGGTATAAATAATAATGTTAAATATAATTATAAATTAACGTAGATTAATAATATTCCATTACATTAGAGAGTTTAACTTATATAAACTCAATATAATAAGTTCACTCTCATATGCAATTCATATGTTTAAATATTATTATTATATAAATATTAATATTATTAAATAATATTATATATTTAAAAATGATATTGCATTAGAGAGTTGAACTCAATTAAATAAGTTCACTCTCATATGCAATTCATATGTTTAAATATTATTATTATATAAATATTAATATTATTAAATAATATTATATATTTAAAAATGATATTGCATTAGAGAGTTGAACTCTAAACCTTTTGATTACAAAACAAACGCTCTACCAATTGAGCTAATGCAACTTAATAATAATATTATTTATAGATGTTATTGATATAAGATTAGAAGTTGTATGACATAATAGTTAATTAGTTAATATTTACAAATTAATTGCAATACACTATTATTTGATTATGTTCTATAATCACTATTATTTTATATCCGTGAAACCAATTCATATTTTATATGCTTTCAATATTTATTCTTTATTAATTTAGCTACACTACATAGATATATAATATAAAAAAATATATAATATGTATTAATATTTAATAATTTTTAAAAATAAAAAATTATTATATATCTAATAATTCACCATTGATTAATTATATATGGTCCTTTCGTACTAATATATAGATTCACTTTTATAATTTATTACAGAAGATAGGAACCATACTGTCTCACGACGTATTTAACCCAACTCACGTACCCTTTTAATAGACGAACAGTCTAACCCTTACTAGCTGCTACAACCAGTAGGAAAGGACGAGTCGACCAATTTATTTATGTTATCATAATATCATTTAAATATTATTTCAATATATTACTATATTGTTCAGACTATGTCATAAATTTATTTTTTTTTAATAATAAACTTTTGGGCGCTCGTGGAAAAATTATTGTTGATCTAACTCATTTTCTAGTCGTTGAACGTTCTTATAACATTATAATTTATTTATTTAATAAATTATAAGGATCGTTATAAACTTCGCTGCAAATTGTCCATTATATTAATGGAGTTCCTTGCAATTCACCCAATTTAGCCTCGACATCGACTATTATCGTTTTTATTTATCGAGGTGGCAAACATAACTTACTATTTGTACTATTTCGTTATATTACCCTGTTATCCCTAGCGTAACTTTTATTCGTTATCTTTATCTATCACTAAATATAATAAATGTTCATTATACCATACTTACGTATTTACTCCATTTGTATATGTTGTAATTTATGCATAGTTATACTATTATACTTATTAAATCTTTTTAGATTAATTGTTTTCATGACAATTTAACTATACTTTCTCTTTTCTATTATTTATTCAATAAATATTTAAAAATATTATATTGTATATACATAATCATTATAAATAATTTATAATTTAATATATATATTATAAAGGACTTACTCAGTTTATTTATGTGAGAATGACGCCCCATCAAAACTATCTAACAGAAACTGTCTCTTTATATATTATTATTAATTATAATTATAATATATATAATTTAGTTATATTAAACATTAAATTATTATTAAGATAAGTTAAGTATTTTTAAATAAGAAGCTTCTCAATTTTACTACAAAAATGATTTAATTAATAAATTAAATCTATTAGCTACTTCATAAACTGAATATTTAGAAATACTCAACAGTTTATCTGTATATAGTAAAGCTGCATAGGGTCTTTCCGTCTATCTGTAATTTAACAGTATCTTCACTGCTAATACAATTTCGCTGGACATATCTTGGAGACAGTTATTATATCATTACTCCATTCATGCAAGACTATAATTATGAGCCAAGGCATTTCGCTACATTATAACCCTCAGAATAAGGCTTCTATTTGACTAACTGTTAATACAAAACCTTTTACAATTTTGTATCTTATTTGTTCAATCATTGAGAAGAATTCACACATTATACTAATATTTTTATATCCGCAATGTGCTGTGTTTTTAGTAAACAGTTGTATAATCTTATTTTTAATTTCCCTTTATTGACAAACGTGGAGGTATTTTTTGCCGAGTTCCTTCAAGATATTTCATCCATTCACTTTCATATTCTCTACTATACACACCTGTGTCGGTCTTAATTACGGTTCTAATTATTATTTATTTCTTGTACACTAATATAATACAATATTATTATTATTATTATTAATAATAATAATATTTATACGTGCCCATATTAAATTAATTATTTAATATATATAATAATATTAAACTGAAACCTATCGTATTTACTAAATATGTAAACCAACTTAAGGACCGAATTTATAGTAAAACCATATGTATTATGTGAATAAGTTTATATAATTTACATTATACTTATTTTTCGCTACTCATGCCAGCATTATCAATATAATTAACTTTAAAATAATAAACATTAAAATTAATACATTTATTAAATAAATTATTATTATATGTTTATTAAGTATATAATTATAATATAATTATATAATATAACAATTAATCTAATTATTATATATAGTTTATTATATGCTCTGTTACCATATTAATATATTTATTAATTATATATTAATATATTCATTATCGGTAATGAATTTATAAGATCCGTATATTATCTGTATTAGTTATCAATATTTAAATATTAGTGCATTGTTACATGTTCATTATAGGATAGTTATTGTCAAACCCACCAACTAATTGATTATGATAATTAATACATTTAATTCACTTAATTCATATTTTGGAACCTTAAATGTAATTTAGGGCTGTTTCCCTTTCGACTATAAACCTTATCGCATATAGTCTGACTAGTTTAATTAATAATTATAATATTATGAGATTAAATATACATGATAAGTTAATTATTAACCCCCATTTATCATTAATAAATTAATGATAAGAAAAATATTAAGTGCTATACCTTATAATTATTAAATTTAAACCGCTATACTAACATATATTTCACAGAGAACCAGCTATCTATAAAACAGGTTAGTCTTTCACTTACTTATCACCACTAATTGGATAATACTGCAACATTAACCCATTCGATCAATAAAAAAATATTAATTTTTTTTATATCTTGCAATGATAAGATCTTTTATTTTCGGGCCAATGCAATTTAACTACTATTAACATTTTTCAATAAATAATTTATTATTTATTATTATATATTCTATTTATATATAAATTTTATTTTGCTAAATTACATTACTTGCTGGCCCATTATGCAAAAGGTACACATTAAATTTATTTTTATAAATCTCATGTTGCTTATAGATTATCCATTTCATATTTTCCCTTTCGGTACTTTTTATACTTATTAATAATATTTAGTCTTAGATTTAGTTATCTTTATTCTTACTTTCTTAATAAAATAATACTTATTAATTAAATTTTAAACGACTTTATTACTTTCACTCGCCATTACTAATAATATCTCTTTTGATTTCTTTTCCTATGAATACTTAGATGATTCAGTTCTTCACGTTTATTTTTAAGGTTTCCCTTAGGTTTTAAATACATCAATATATTTATTTATATTTTATATTATTATTAACCTTTTTTATTAATAGCAATATATTCCTTGAATAACCCGTTAATGTCATACAACACTTTTCAAATCTGTACATCATAACATCTTATTTTTTTATATTTAATTTACTTATAATATTAAATTTAAGAGATATAGGACTCGAACCTATACTAATTTTGTGTGTAAAACAAATGCTATACCAATTAAGCAAATCTCTTAATTAATGTTTGAATATGAATGAAGATATAATATAGCCCACTGCAGGTTCCCCTACAGTAACTGTATTTCGACTTCGCAATAATATAAAATAGATAACTAAATAAAATCATAAGATTAATATAATTTATTTAAGAATAAATAATTAAAAATATAATATTTATTTTTGTTATTAATTTTAATTTACCGCGTGACGAGTAATTAGTGCGAAACAATTAATAATATTCACCGTAATATACTAAATTACAGATTACTAGCAATTCTTGTTTCATATATCCGAATTTCAGGATATAATTCATACGAAAATTATATATTAATATATAACATATTTTAATATGTTGTATTTATCATTAAATTTCACAATTTAATTTAATTTTATATATTATTTTATAGTACGTCTATAGCCCACAACATAAGGGTCATAATGATTTGTCTTAAACCTATTCACAAATATTGAAAAATATTTGTATTATAAATAATTATAAATTATTATTATTTATATAGGAGTACGTTCGTTTACGGAACTAACCTTAAACTTCACAGCACGAACTGAAGACAACTATGTAACGCCTGTAATATTATTTATTTATAATATTATTCAAGATGTGGTAAGATTTTTGAGGATTATCAAATTAAATAACATACTCCACTGCTATTGATTATAACCGTCTATTGTATTGGGTTTCCATAGAGTTATTATACTCTCCTGGTGGAATACTATTGATTTCTCTTAAATATTTATTATTATTATTAATAAATATTCAGTACTCATAGTTTACTGCTAAAATTACTTGGGTATCGAATCCATTTCATTAATTTAGCCTTCATCCCTCAATGTCAGTTAACATATAATAAATATTTTCAATATTGACTGTCCTATAATTATCATAATATTTCATCATTACTATTATAATTCATTTATTACTACTGTTAACTCTATATATATATATTATATATAAATTCTACGGATCCTTTAAACCAATATAACTAATACTTGCACCCCCTGTTTAACCGCGACTGCTGGCACAGGTCTTAATCGGTACTTATTGACTTATAATTTCGAAAAATTATAATTACCATATATATGATAATAGTTACTATCATTATTCTCACTAGTCTATAACTTTAATTTTATACAATTATATCTATTATTTAATTAAATTATTTTATTCATAATTAATTAATTTTAATTGAAATTTCATTATTATAGATAACTGGGTCAATCTTTCGATCATTGCCCAATATTCCTCACTGCTGTATCATATAGATATCGATTGTATTTCATAATCGACGTGACAATTATAACATTAATTAATTGCTACAGATTATTGGCTATGTATGGCTATTAACCTACATAATACCTATACTGTTAATAGCTTGACTAATATCAATAAATAATTTAATATTTATCTTTATTTATTATCCCTCATTTAAAAGATATATTAGTTCAAATTCTATTCTTTACTCACGAATACACCACTTAATTATTATTATTTTAATTATATATATTTACACACATATATAATTTTATATTCATTAATAATCGTTTGATTTGCATGTGTAATGTCTCTATATAGTATTTAGTCTGAACTAACATCATATTCTCTATATTTATTAATTATACTATTAATATATTTATATAATATATACTTTTTATTTTATATATTTACTTATATCATATTTTAATTATTTATATTATATATACTTTATATTTATATTTACTTATAAATAAATATATATTCAATAATACATTATATTATTATTATTATTAATATTATATACCTACCCCCACATTATATTTATTATAATATACTAAATATTATATTACGTACTATATATAATTATTATAATAATAATAATAATTATATAATTTATACTAATACATATAATATTTAATTTAAATTTATATTAAAACTATATTAAATAATACTATACAAGATGAAACTTATTATAAAATTAAATCATATTTAATTATAGTTTATATAATTAATTTTTATTAGAGACTATATAATATATATATATATATATATTAATTAATATATATATATAAATGAATATATATTATATATATATATAATATCTATCATATCTATCATATATATAATATCTATCATATCTATATATATAATATAATAATAATAATTATATAATAATTATAATAGAATATTATATAATAAGTATATAATAATATTATTAATATAATAAGTATATAATAATATTATTAATATAATAAGTATATAATAATATTATTAATATAATAAGTATATAATAAGTATAAAAATGAATATAATAATAAGTGTATAATATATATAATATACATATATATATAAATATATTATATACATAATAATATACATATATATATATTTATATATAAATATACATAATAATAATATACATAATAATATACATATATAAATATAAATATACATAATAATAATATACATAATAATATACATATATAAATATAAATATACATATAAATATAAATATAAATATAAATATACATAATAATATACATATACATATATATATAAATATAAATATACATAATAATATACATATACATATATATATATATATAAATATAAATATAAATATACATCATATATATAAATATATATATAATATAATATAAATATAGATATAATATAATATAATATAAATATACATCATACATACATACATACATATAAATATAATATAATATAATATAAATAAACATATAATATATAATATATAATATAAATATACATATAAATAAACATATAATATATAATATATAATATATAATATAATATAGATATAATATAATATAATAATCTGATATATAATAATAATATAATATAATATATATATATAAAATAATGTATTATAATTAATATATATAATATATAATATATAATATACATATAATAATATATAATATAATAATCTGATATATAATAATAATATAATATAATATAATATAATCATATAATATAATATATATAATATGTATAATAATATTAATAATATAATATGTCTGATATAATATATCTGATATAATATATCTGATATAATATAATATATATAAAATATATCATATGTCTGATAAAATAATAATATGTATCATATGTATATATATATATTAAAAAATAATAATATGTATATAATATTAAAAATATATCATATAATATATAATAATATATATATAATATATGTATGATATATATATAATATATGTATGATATATATATAATGATATAATATATATAATATGTCTGATATAATATAATATATAATATGTAATATGTATGATATATAATATAATCTATATAAAATATAATATGTAATATGTATGATATATAATATAATCTATATAAAATATAATATGTAATATGTATGATATAATAATAATAATATAATAATCTGATATATAATAATAATAATAATAATAATATAATATAATATAATATACATATAATATAAATATAAATATAAATATACATATACATATAAATATACATCATACATATACATATACATATACATATAAATATAATATAATATACATATAATATACATATACATATAATATAATATAATCATAATAATGTATTATAATTAATATATATAATGTATTATAATTAATATAATATACATATAATAATGTATTATAATTAATATATATAATATATAATATACATATAATAATATATAATATAATAATATAATAATATAATATAATATATCTATTATATGTATAATAATAATATGTATAATAATATAATATAATATATATAATATGTATAATAATAATAATATGTATAATAATATAATATATATATATAATATGTATAATAATATAATAATATAATATGTATAATATAATATGTCTGATATAATAATAATATATCAATATATGATATAATATATCAATATCTGTATTGATATATATAATATAATATAATCATAATCTGTATTGATATATATAATCTAATATAATATAATCATATAATAATAATATATCAATATATGATATAAAATATCAATATCTGTATTGATATATATAATATAATATATATATATATATATAAAATATCAATATTTTATATAATATAATCATATATGTATAAATATATACATAATAAATAAATAAGGAGATATACTTATATCTGGGGTATATATAAAAAGATCCATTTAAATACCAATATAAATTAAAATATAGTGATGTGTATCTTTTTATTTATATGTATCAAGATACATTATAAAAATAATATTGTATGTATCTTGATACATTATGGTAAACTTAAATATATCTACATTATAATAATTTAATATATAATAATATATCAATATAATATAAAAAAGATCCATGTTATAATATTATATAAAAAAATAAAAATTTTGAAAAACCATTATAGTAATAATATATATCAAATATATATATTTCTATAAAAATAATGATGATGTAGTCAATATAATAAAAATGAAATAATACTATGGTTATGTAAAAATATTAAAATATATATATAGTATGTATTATTACTATACCATAGTAATAATATAAATCAAATATTAAAATATCTGTAAAAATATAATATTATAATAAAATATAATATATGTCTCCCATATATAATATATATATATTTAATTATATATTAATATGATATATAAATCCATAAATATATATATATAATATATAATATATATAAATCCATAAATATATATATAATATATAATAAATC
>JAJMLQ010000185.1:0-36111 GCA_030569715.1 Williopsis samutprakarnensis
CAGAAACATATTAATGAAATGTCTGGCTTCCTCCATCTAATAAAATCAAACACAAGGTGTGCGTCCCTATGCTTCTCTAAAAAAATCACCGCCCCTTTATGCCCTGGGCACGGAATGGTACGTACACTACCATGATTGCCGTGGAAACAGCGTTGTCGGTATGATTACATAATACCTTATGTAATCACACGGTACGGGCAGTGATGAGATACGCATCTCATGCACACACAGCCCATATTTCAAATTAGCAATATAAGAGCTATGTCCCGTGTCATCAATGCTCAGGGTCCCTTGATCTGTATGTAGTATCCAATACATACATCTACCTTCATCAGTTACACACGATGAAGATTCTACGACATCTGTCCATAGCATGTTTTTTAGTGCTCTTCACAGTTGGCTCCAAGACTGGCCCACCAAGAGATGAGGAGTGTGACATTTCTGGGCTTCCCGAGAGGAACGACTCCACAATATGTCTCTATATCAAGCACCAATGTGGTACGGAGATGTTTCGTTGGTCTAAATGGTACTTCTGTGGAGATTCGTCTAACCATAAACTGGTTGTGATGTCACTGTTGGCTCTAATCATACTGTTGATCTTCATTGCCTTTAGCGTCACCACCTCTAATTTTGTATATCCGAATCTGGAGCTCTTGTCCAATTATCTGGGAATATCACAGAGGATAAGCGGTCTGACGCTGTTGGCCCTTGGTAATGCCACCCCTGATATATTCAGCACATATACCGCATTTTCCTCTAATTCCTCAGGGTTGGCATTTGGGGAGTTGATGGGGTCAGCGAATTTTGTCATTTGCTTTGTCATTGGTGCTATGGGGTTGTTGAGGCCATTTAGAGTACACCATCATGAATTTATGAAGGACCTGTACTTCTTCCTCTGCTTCATTGTACTGGCTTTGGTACTCATAGCAGACTCCAAGTTGTGGAACGGGGAATGTGTCTTGATGGTTATTTCTTATATCGCATACGTCATGTATACCATAGTCTTTACGAACGAAGGTAAGGAGTATGAAATTGAAGCGGATGGTGAACGTCAGATGTTGACGCCTACATCTGATACTCTATCACCTCCACTGGATACAGTCATTGCAGAGTCGATCAAATCAGGAGACTTGGATCTTGATATCGATAGAATAAGAAATTCACAGAAGTTGAATATCTTCCAGGCACAGCGGGTGTGGAGAGCTTTATCTCCCGCCAATTCTACATCAAGAGGTGGCATTCCTTCAATATCAAGATCCACATCGGAACAGTTCCAGACCTCTAAACATCTCTACACGTTACCTGAGATGGCTCTGAGTGATGATGGAACAAGCTATTATCCAAAGATTGTGTCACCAACACCACTGTCTGCACCGCGGGTTACAGTGACTGAAGAAGTTGAGGCCTTAGATGAACATGAAGAACCACATGAAGTGGATGAAGCACATGAAACTGGCCTATCACAGGAGTCTCTGACGGAACCCACTGATGAAACAGACTATCACAATAGCACCCGCTCTTCAGTTATGATTGAGATAAGTGGTGACCACCCGTGGAGATTTCTGTTGGAACCCTTTGTTGACGAACCAGTAACCATCTTCAACGTCATTTCAGCTCCTGTTGTGATTCTCTTCAACGTTATGATTCCAACGTATCCCGAAAAATGCCTTGAGTCCCCACAACTATATGAAGCAGAGCTCGCTGTAAGGAAGAAACTTCTGTTCTTCCAACTGTTTATATCTCCCCTTCTGCTATCATTCTTGCTGTTTCCTCATCTTACGCTGATGCAAAGACTGCTAAACTCTACGGCTCTGGTACTTATCAACATTCCACTTAACAACTATACCAGTGTTACTTTACCACTTGCTGGATTCGTTTTATCAATTACAACCATTATGTCTCTCAGCTCAGTGCTTATACCTCTATTGAAGAACATTGGTGTTATCTTCCAAATATCTGAATCGTTGCTCGGTCTAACCATTCTTGCCCTGGGTAATTCCGTTGGTGATCTCATATCAAACCTAACACTTGCTAAGCTTAACCTCAGTATTATCGGTATCAATGCGTGCTTTGGGTCACCTCTTCTTTACATCTTGCTGGGGACTGGAGTCAATGGGTTGATTGTTAATGTTCATAAAGGTGCACCTTATATGCCAGTTCAAGTTGATACCCATTTCAAGATTTCTAGCGTTGGTCTCATCACGATGTTATGTTTCTACGCCACTTATATTCCACTGAACCATTGGTGGATAGACCGTAGAGTTGGTGTTATCGGCATCACATGGTGGTGTCTAATAACAGCTGCAAACATTTACTTTGAAATTAGACGATAAATGGATGAGATTAAATAATGAATGAATATATCAATCTATTAGTTAAAACGAAAACTCCTCCAAAACCAGATTCACTCTATTGGCTTTCATCTTTCCAACAGCGAATGACCGTAGCGAGGACATTAAAGAAGAAGGACCACACCCGATTATATGAACAGTTTGGTAGGTTTCTCCCATGGAATCGTACAACAGTTGCTCCAAGTCGGCACGCCCGTTCTCTGTGGAGTTCCATACTTTGACATTGCTCTTTGTCACATCCAGTTTGATAAGGGGTATCAACTCTTCAGAACGAGTGATCCATATCAGTGAAGTTTCAAAGTCTTCTGAGTTCTCATAATATCTCAATAGAGGCAATGTTAGTGAGATTCCAACACCACCAGAAACGAGCATGACTTTTTCCCTTGGGTTAAGGGATTCAATACTGGATAACGAGTTTGAAGTTCGTTCCACAACGGTATACGGTATTTTCTTAACCAATGGACTGGTTTCATGTACTGAACTGCCTTGAAGATTTCCCAAAATTGATTCATCAATGGGGAGTTGGCTGCACGAAGTACCGTAGGGTCCATTGATAAAGCAAGTGAATGACTTCTCACCATTCTGTACCCTTTCACACAGTTTCTTTGTGAATCCGTTGTGTACTTTTATGATAAGTTGACACGATTCATCGCTTGGTAAGGAAGCAATTGTGAATGGGTGTGATTGCAAAGCACTAATGGAGGGAATTGTTATAAAGAGATGGTTAGATAGTCTCCATTTGAAATCTTGTTTGTTCTTCAGTAGGAGCATAGCGATTATCCGTTGTGTCTTCGATAACGATGATAATCTTGGATCAATAGAAATAACAAGATATTTGGAGTTGCTCGTGATCTGTGCTGTACAATTGAGACACCACAGGTACCAAGTGTAGCGTATTAGCCTATCATAGATCAGGCATCCAGAAACGATAACGACAAATGTCTTACAGACATAGTGATGTTTGAAAAACACTGGTAAGAACAATATGAAGCTGGAGAGGTGGATGTAATAGAACATTTCATAGAACCTGGTTCTCATGAACTTGACAGATGATATTGATATGGCCAAAAAGGTAAAAAGGCATAAATATCCGGTTAGCATCTTGGGACTTGAAAGACAATAATCCCACGTTAGCATTAAGAAGAATGCCGATCCATGGAGCACTGCGGTGAATACAACCAATATTCCCACCCATTTGTGATAAATAATGATTGTCTCATAGGAAACTTCAAATAAATGTAGTAGAGGCCCACTCTTCAATGGGATGATGTAGAGCAAAGGTATATTCGAGCCAGAGACGAGACCTGCCCGTAGAGCAAAATTGAATTGGTCATTCCACGGTAATTTATAGAACAGCACAAAGGTATTGATGGCATAGAAGATGAATACATTGAAGAGCACACCGTTTGAGAAGAACTGACTCCTCAGAAAAGACAGGGTCGGTTGGGAGTACCAAAGCTGTTGAGTCCAATGGTGAGCATTGTGGCTATGTCCAGGTCTTCTAAACCGTTTGTCGATGACACTGGTTACTAAAAGTGACAACAGTACCACTATCATGAAGTACTGATATCCCCAAGTTATCTCCTTTGTGAACCCAATGTGGAGGTAAATAAGGTCTCGATCCTTCTTGAAGGGATCTTCCCCAACAAAAGGATTCTTGTGAGTGGACATAGTCTTATACCGTCTACTACGGCCATAAGATCACACTTATAAAGAGATTATGAAGAGCCAGTGCCTTAACAATAGACCAGGCTAATCGAACAACAGTACTATGAGTTGTGAGCTATCTTCAGTCATGGAAGCCAATTGAATGAGAATTCAAACCCATGTGGCTTGTGCGGTTTTACACCGCCAATTTGTATACAAATTGGGTGTCAATGCTCCCCTTCGCCTGCATATTGACGTTATGATACCCAAAACGAGCACAAGATCCGTACACGTTAGATTAGGAGAAACCCCCTTGAATAAAACATGACAAAAGAACTTGTTGATGTTTCTTATCAATGATAGCTTGTGTGGTGTTTATTGAGGTCTTCATCTTCACACACACACATACAGAGTATGAATAACGATAATATGGTACTGTGGCTTGTCGAACGTTGACGGGCTGCCTGTGGGCTCGAGCTTATCTTTTCCATCTAATCTTAATTCCGATATAGTACGGCGTCAGCAAAATCTCTCTGATTGGTAATTATGATGGAGTACTTCAACAAATTTGGAATCAAACAACATTTCCTAACAGTAGTCGATATTTTCAGCTCTCAGCTTGCGTGATTGAAAGGTTGCACGTGTTAAGCGATATGTTCAGTGGCGTGTTATTCCTCTCTGTACTGGCACAATTGAAGTATACGCTTTCCTCTACAGTTCAATATTGATCGGGGCTCAAGCAGTAGTAAGTTTAGCGACAAAGGTTATGGGGAAACATAGACATTTTTGGGGGGAACTCGCACCCTCCAAACGGTCATGGTGAAGTATTATAATTATGAAAAAGAACACGGGTGGATAAGTGAGTACTAATCACTGCATAAACACACCGTAGATGAGGTCTCCATTGATCAAAATTGATAGTCTAAGTAGTTTCCGAGCTTCACTGACACTAAGAACTTTCACTGCTTGTCTTCAGAAGAGCATTTATATGGTTAGAGAATGAATTACGCAAAGCCAAGGTCTTAACCGGTTTACGTAACAAGATGAGTATACAGATCGGACTATTTATAACGCATGGTTACGTCTAGCCATTAATTATCAAGCAATATGCGCGTGTCTTTCCCGGTAGTAACACACTCAAGAAGATCAACAAGAACAATGAGTATGGTTCTATAAACTCAATGGTGCACACAGAGCATTAACGAAACGATTGGATGCATATTGATTATGTATAACATCACCTTAAGCTGTTTAAAGTTGAAACTCTCTGTATGCATAAAGTCAATTGCATGTCACACAAAGGCAGTCATCCAGTAGACAAAGAGACGGATTGTATGGTGAAGAGCTCTATCCCCAGTACAATTTAACTTAAACTCGTGCATTCTGCCTTTATGCAGTGTTAGCTGCATTGTTCGACAAAACCATGGTTACCATCAAGATAACGTGCTTAGAAGGAAAGTCTAAAAAATCACCGCTTTTGAATATTTAAGTAGCCCTGAATCCTCCGAAATTGTCCTTCAGCTCAAGCTACTTTTTTCCCCGCAAATCTTTAAAAATGGGAACAAAGGTCGATTGCATTGAAGGAAGTGGACAGACTTCAACAATGTCATCAACCTTGACACATCTTAGGGAATACAGCATAGTACAATATCACTAGTGGAAATACGTGAAAGGTATTGAGCAACGGCAAAGCAAAGCAAGTTTGGTCAACTTACTTTGTATGGTCATGATCCTGGCTTATTAGTATTTACCAAATCACTGATTTACGCAACAGTACGTACAAGGAGACAATGTCTACATATGGTGATGGCTTTACTAGCTAAAGGTTTTGAGCAGACTATTGAGACTGTTGAAATGTCATTCTTTTTGGTGGTTCATACAGTGAGATCAAATTGCTCTCAAATATCAGGTCTATGATGCGACATCAGGATTACAAGTTGGGTCAGCCATACCTGATCTGTCTAGGATGAAGGTGCTCTGAGGAATGTCTGTCCCACTTCCTTTAGATAATCTCAGTATGGCTGACATGAGTACTGTTGGTGATGGAATACTGAGCTCAGGGTTGACACCATTGGCATCTGACCTTGTGGGAGTTGGACAGTTAGATATTGTTCGGATATATATCAATCTCGAGCCATCTTTGGAGGGATTACCTACAGATGCAGTTGTACGGTATCCACTGGGATTGGTTCACCATTTGTAGTTGGAAACTAGCAGTACCTCTACCGTACTATTCAGGTAGCTATAAGCAGTATAGTGAGCAACACTGTATCCTGGGACCTCAAACCTGGCGGTCTTAGAACTCAGATCTCTATATTTCTCTACAGCTTTCTAAACAGTTATGGCAGAAGTGACCAAAATGAACAAGAGGGAAGTACGTTGATGTGTGTCCAGTACAGTAGGAGCAATACAGTGAGTATCGAGTCCATACAACTCAATTGCTGTTGATTAAGGCTCAGATTGTTGAGAAGAACTGTAATATATAACTACGTGTTATCTATTCTCTGTATGACCCGGCTATTTGATATTGGGAAACAAGAATTTAAAGACCTTATTAGCCAGTTTTCTAAAACATTTATCAAAATTCCCGACAGTTCTTCCGATCTACGATATATAATTAACTATATCACACTCGACAAAGTTGCTCATAAACGATTGGTTGCACAGGGATCTTGGACATAAAGAAGTATGATGCCAATTATATGGGAGGTTTAACCAATATTTTGGAGTCACACAGACGTCGTGGAGATATTCACTTCAGAAACCGACATCAGTACGTCTGTCAACATTCATAGAATTGATAAAATCTTCAGTGATGGTGGAAAGCTACGCAAGGCTGCGCTTCAGAAAATGGCTTCTATCAGAAAAGACTACAAATACAGATTCAACATTAAATAACTGAACCATTACACAGATTTTAAATCATACAAAATGAATACCAATGAAGCTTTTCTACCCTAGTTTACACAAGATTGCCGGTCCGACCATCGGTTAGCATGCATGAAATTACTCGTTAGATATTGAATCAGTAATCGTACACCATTTCATTGGTAACATGTTCAAGTGCTTCAACCATCACATTGCTTATTGGCTGGTTAAAGACAAACCTATTCCTATGCTTTATTGGGATCTCCAGTTTCTGTTTGCCAAATCTATCAAAAATGAACATGACGTCTCTTGGATAGACTCCTCCTCCTACAGGGTCCAGTACATTGAAATTTCTCGCAGCCATTGTACTGTTAATCAAGGGGAATCTGTAGCTGTTTTCTGAAACGTTTGAAGAGATGCCAATGATACTGGCATCGTAATGTTTCACCAAAGATTCGTAGTTTTCGTTTATGTCGTCAAGGTATCCATTCATAATTCCAAAGAATATCAACACTAGTGGCTTACCATGTGACCTAAATTTCCTTCTCACGGTTTCTCCATTACATTGAACAAATTCTAGCAGAGAGTCCTCAACTAAATCGTTAAAATCGTGGTTAATTCTCTGATCCCGTGACCGTTTTCTCCTGTTGTGATTTATAACCAGATTCTCTTCTTCTTCGTAACCTGAAGATTCCGGTGATGGTGGAAGATCCATCGTGGTATATTTTCTCTTCATTATTTCCAGAATAGAAACGCTAAAAATGGGGAAAATGGAAGGTGGGAACAACACTGACTTATACTTGCCAAAACTGTTGGAAAACGGTACTTATAATTGGAACTGTAGAGATCGACAGAAATGTGTGTAGAACTATTTGTAATCCCAACGAAATGACCAATGGCGATGAGTATAGCACAGTAAAATCTACGACGGGATGATACAACTAGCAATCCCCTCCTAAACGAGTCCCACTGACTTTTCCCCGTTATCCTTCAAGCTCGAGCCCAAGACAAACTTTCTCAATATGAGATACCTTTTTCCAAGACTCTCTGTGTGTAAACACTGATGATGATTTTCCCCTAATTGAAATGATATCCGCAGAGCCGTTAACGTGTTATGACCTACAACGCAACCTCAAAGTTTCTGTTCTCCACCACCTTATGCTGTCCAATGCCAATTACCTTCTCCACTATTTCTCTTCTCCTCGTTGATAAAATCAATCGCTGTTACCAAAAGAAAAATTGGAACCTTTTGTTCCATCAACGTTTCCTGTTCCCCTTTTTAACAACAAAAGTCACACCAATTGGTCCTGATTAAAAAATCATTTTTATATAAAGGAAAGATGGATGGAAAACTTCTGATCGAAAGAACCAAAAAAGATGAATTAACCGCGTCTTGCATATTTCCAAACTTAGGCAAAGAAGCTACGAGGAAAATACGGTATATTTACTTCTTTCCGAATTAGGAAGTGTAATTAACCCAAGCAGAATGACAAAAATGACCAGAGGGTAACGAAATTACATCCAAACACCACGAAATAGTCGCGGGGTAAGGAGGAGAGAAAAAAGCGCCAATTCGTTGCGTTGGGGATGTTTTCGATTTTTTTTATGTGTCATTTTTCCCCTTTCTGCTTGTGCTTATTGTTTGCTTGCTAAATGATTTTGATTCTGGATTTGGCTTATCATTGATTTGGCATTAGTAATCTTTAGTTTCTTGCTTAGCAATCTAATTTAAACGACAGTTCGAGTTGTTATCGGGATAGATTTGTAAGGTTTGAATTTACGAATTAGAGGGAAATTTTAGTCACTTAAATCTCGTATTATATATGTTTTGTTAACATAAAAAAAGGGTTTATTAGTTAACCATTTTGAAAAGATAATACCCCAAGTAAAAATTCCAAATTAAGAGAAAATTGCTTTTTCGTTATCACCTATGCACGTTAGATATCGTCAAAACACCAACCCAACTCTTTACCAACACAAAGTTCTAAAAAAGCTTCCCAATAAAATAGAATAGCTATCCAAATGGTTATAATAACCCCCACCCCACAATCCAAGCATATATGTGGGCGGTACGGGTTAACCCAAACATCCCAGTCCGCGAATCCGCTTTCCATTTTCTTTACCGCTGTGCTGTTTCGTTTGTGCTCAGCCTTTTTCCGCCAAAAAACGTAAAATTGATCCAAATTGGCGGTGATTTCGGCGGCACAAACAAACCACAAACAAAAGTTAAACGCACACTACTTCAACAACAACAACAACAACAAAATATTAAGAGCGATAGGATAAATCGATCAACTCCTACTGAACAAAACGATGAAACTTTTGGTGAAAGAGAGTCCACGTACCTTAGCGTTGGTATCTAAGGAAACGGTGCTTGTCTTCCGCCATTTTGAAACTAAGAACAAAGAAAGCCGTTGTGCGATTGAATTCTTGCCGAAGAGTGATATTGACCTGAAACACTATAAAAGATTGACTGATCGAGAAATTGGCGGATTCTTAGGATTCATAGAGGTTAACGGTAACACGTTCATATGTTGTATCAATGGTTCTACCCGTGTTGCGATGCCCGTACCTCATGAAAGTATCAACAAGATTCATAGTGTTGATTTCTACTCGGTAAACAATAGTACTTGGGATTTTGTTGAATTGGATAGTAATGGGTTCCCAATTATGCCGGAACAGGACACCACACCTGGTGAATACGGTTCCGGTTCGAATGGACAATACGTTAAGCATCCGTGTCAAGATTTGAGAAAATTGCTGTCATCGGGAGGATTCTACTATAGTTCCGATTTTGACTTGACAAGTTCATTGCAAGCGAGGGGCGTGGGAAGTCATTCGTTGAGTATGGATAAATATAAAGAAGAGTATATGTGGAACTCATTCATGTTACAAGAGATGGTTGAATTCAGAAATAGATTGGACCAACAACAAAAAGAGAAATTGGATGATGAAGGGTTTTTAACAACTGTTATCCGTGGATTTGCTAAAACGGTTCAAACTTCAGTGGAACATGACAAATGTGCAATGACAATCATCTCAAGACAGAGTTGGAAAAGAGCCGGAACCAGGTTTAATTCCAGAGGTGTTGATGATGAAGGTTACGTGGCAAATTTTGTTGAAACCGAAATGATTTTGTTCTCGAAGAAGATTTGTTATTCTTATACCCAGATTCGGGGTAGTATACCCGTGTTTTGGGAACAAGATACAGCACTGATTAATCCAAAGGTTCAAATTACAAGATCAGAAGAGGCAACACATCCAATATTTGTAACACACTTCAAACGACTCTTGGAGGAGTACAACGCGATCAACATTGTTAATCTCTTGAGTACAAAATCTTCAGAGTTGCCCCTTTCACAGAGATATAGAAGCCATTTCAAACATATGATTGATGATGGTAGCTCAGATCTATACATGACAGATTTTGACTTCCATAGAGAAACATCGGATAAGGGATTTTCATCGGCAACAAAGATTTATAACTTGATTAAGGAATCACTCTATGAGTTTGGGTATTTTAGTTATGACGTTTCATCCGGAGAGGTCTTGAGTGAACAGTCTGGTATATTCCGGACAAACTGTTTGGACTGTCTTGACAGAACAAATTTGATCCAACAATTCATTTCAAATTTTGCCATGACAATCTTTCTAAAAGATCACAAGAGATATGTACCACAGGAATCTCAATTTTTCACTCATCACAACTCATTATGGGCCGACAACGGTGATCAAATTTCACAGATATATACAGGTACCAATGCCCTTAAGTCATCCTTCTCAAGAAAGGGTAAAATGAGTTTTGCAGGTGCCTTATCAGATGCTACTAAATCAGTCAGCAGAATGTACATTAACAACTTTCAAGATAAGGGTAAGCAAGTGACCATTGATACTTTGCTTGGACGGTTAAACGGACAAACTCCAGTGTTATTATATGACCCGGTTACTGATTATGTCAACGAAAAAGTTGGAGATTTAAAAGATCAGTATACTTCATACGAGGAAATTGGAATATTTGCAGGAACGTTTAATGTCAATGGTGCAGATAGAGTTGATGACCTTTCAGAATGGTTGTATCCAATTGGTGATAAGTTCAAGCCAAATGTTGTCATCCTTGGATTCCAAGAAGTGATTGAACTTACTGCAGGATCCATCATCAACGCAGATTATTCTAAATCATCTTTCTGGACCAAGGAGGTGAACAAATGTCTTAACCAACATGACAAATATATCATGCTTAGAGCAGAACAAATGTCTTCTTTGATGCTTTTATTCTTTGTTCGTGCAGATAGCATGGAACATATCAAGCGTGTTGAAGGTGCAAGCAAGAAAACTGGTCTTGGTGGTATAACTGGTAACAAAGGTGCTGTTGGTATCAGATTTAATTATGGATCCTCCTCCTTTTGTTTTGTGAATGTTCACCTTGCTGCAGGAACCACCAATGTTCAAGATAGAAACAATGATTATCAATCCATTCTGAATAGTATTAAGTTCACACGCAACCAAACAATTCATGATAACGAGACTGTTTTCTGGATTGGTGATCTGAACTATAGAATTGCATTGACCAGCGATGAAGTTCGCCGTCGTATCGAGAAGGCTGATTTTGAGTACTTGATGAAGTATGACCAGTTAACAGAAGAGATCAAAACTAACCGTGCTTTTACCGGATACTCAGAACCTTCTTTGAACTTCAACCCAACTTACAAATATGATAAAGGTACAAGCAGATATGACAGCTCGGAAAAGTTCCGTACACCTTCATGGACTGACAGAATCATCTATAAGAGTGAGACTGTAAAGCCTTTGGCGTATAGCTCATCGGATGGGGTGATGTTCTCTGACCACAAACCAGTATATTCAGCTTATAAGGCCAAGGTTGAATTCATCGATGAGGAAAAGAAGTTGAGGCTTTCCAAGGACATCTATGATAAGTACAAGGCTATTCATGTTGAGTCAAGTACTATCTCTCTTGTTGATTTGGGAAACTCACAAGTGGACACCAAAGTACATCATACACAACCTAATTTCTTGGATGCTGATGATGAGGAATACAAGCCTAAACTACCGGACAGAAATGCCAACTTGTCTCCACACATTTCATCAGTGATTTTAACTCCACGCCGCAACAGTCCAAAACCAACGCCTCCTCCATCCCGTTCTGGGGTATTACCTAACACCAATTCGACAGAAGCAACAGCAACAGCAACAGCACCACCACGTCCGCCAACATCCAGGTCCACTGTTACATCGAATACGACTTTATCACCACCACCACCACCAGCACCTCGCTCAGCAACGCCGGTTGATGTGAAGGCAGTTCCAACTTCAACAAAGACGTCACCACCACCGGCCCCTCTGCCACGGAAAGCACTACCTCCAGGATTCTCTGAATCTGTATTGGTGCCGAAGTCAGCAACTCCATCACGATCAGGTACCCCTCTACCAAACTTGCCAACAGAAAAGAAGACTGCACCACCCTCAGTTCCTAAGAAGCCATTATCTTTAGCATCTCAAGGTACAGAGAGCAAAGCTCAAGGGTCGAAGAGCCCACCTCCTCTCGTCCCAAAGAAACCACAGACGTTGTCCCATCCACCAATTATACCTAAAAAACCACAAGCATTGAAATCTCCATCAGAAACTAAAGAGGATGATGCTGTTACCGCACCAAGCAGAACTTCCACTCCAGTTGAGGATCAAAGCCGTGGAATGAACAATTGGCAACCCCTAGTGCCAAAATGATGAGCTGATTCAACATCATAACAATAGACGCTGATACACATACAAACATTTTCAAAAGTACGAACTTTTAATATTACAAATGTATATAGTAACAAGACATGAAGCTATTAAGCCTGTTCTGAACTTTTCAATTTTTGATACATGGCCATGATTTGTTTACTCTTAACCTTTGCTGGCCAGTAATGCGATGTGTAGAACCAGAGATGTTTTCTCAGTTTCTCCCTGTCAGTTGAATCTTTACCTTGTAGTGTCTTATTAATGAAATCACCAACATTGATCAATTCGTTTTTCAAAATTTTAGCCCATTCCTTACGGTCCAATCCTGTGGATCCTTTCTTTAATCTCTTTAAGGAGTGACGCATTGGATCCAATATGGTTTTGCATTTCTCTTCATCCATGGACTCATACCCTTCATCCTTGATTGGCGTTGGTGTGGACCTTTTGTGCAAATCAGGTCTCTGTAAAGAAGCCGAAGAACCTTCTTTCTTGTGACGTTTAACCACCTTAGCTTCTGGTGTTTTGGATTTACCCTTGACTCCTCCAGATGGCTTAGAGACCTTCGTGGCAAGTTTTGTAGTGAGAGACTTCACCAACGGCTTACCTTCAACTTTTGGTCTTCTCATTCTTTTCTTGACATCAACTGGAGTTGCAGATCCAGGTGTATTACTGGCTGTATCATCTGTGTCACCGCCTTTCAAAATAGATATAAGATAATCAATTCTTCTACCAAGATGCACCGAGCCGGGTACTTTCTTTGTGTTGTCCTTTAGTTTCTTCTCCTCTTTAACATTCTCAGTAGTGTTAGGGGTTGCAGTAGCAGTAGTTGTGGTAGTTGCAGAACCAGTTGAGGCAGGTGGTATCTCGCTGGAATTCTCTGTTTTGAGTTGGTCCTCTTTTTCAGTAGGGTCAGCAGCAGCAGTTTTTTTCGACGTAGGAGCCTCATTCAAAAACATTTTAGAAGATAAACCAAGGAAAGGATCATCTCTTATCTGAACCCATGAACCATAACCATACTTGCTTACACCAACAACCAACATTTCATCGTCATGTTGATTCCAGTTTGAAGTCCATCCACTCACTGGCTTAACAATTGTGTTGAATTTAAAGTGTAATGGATCATCAAATGAAGCAACAGCTTCACGAACAATATCCAAATCTTCTGGCCTTGAGATCAACACTTCAGCATTGATGTTCTTGACTCCATTGTATTCAAAAAGGATAGCCTTGCGTTCTTTACGCTTAGTTTGCAATAACGCTTGTGGATTATCACCAAGCTCAGCGCCCGTCTTACCGGCTTTTTCTCTCTCTTTGTAATCATTAACTGCTTTCTCCAATTCAGCTAAACTCTTTGTACGACGTTCATCCTCCGTCTTAATCAAGTCTTTGGCAATTTCAAAAAGCTCAGCATACGCCTTTTTGAACAATTCAGGGTTTTTGTTTTCCGGTAGAGTACCATCTTGAACCAAATCGTCCCATTTGTTGGTCAAATCACCAATTTTCAGGACAGATCTATAGATGGCTCTCACTTCCTTTTCAGTGATTTTGTTGTAGTCCTTTCTTCTTCTAGTCTTCTTCGACTCGTCACTGTCATCATCGTCATCATATTCAGGTGTACCATTTGGATTCTGCATTCTATTGATGGCAGCCTGTCTTCTAGAATACATGTCGATTTGTTCTTGAAGATACTGCTCTTCCAGTCTTTTCTTCTCCTCCTCCTTAAGTTTGGCAAGTTCTTCAGCCGGAATAATATCATCCCAGTCGACATCAGCCTTGTAGTCTGTCACTTCAAACTGCTTCAAGAACTCCTCTCCTCCAAGATTGGACTCACCGAGATCTGGTGTTGTAATATGGTCTTCTGCATGGTTCAAGACATCATCCAAGTTCAAATCTTCAAGCTTCTTCTGATTTTCATTGGCTTTGAACATATTACCAGCACCAAATTTCAGAATCTCAGACAGTTCACCAGTTGAAGGTTCATTCTTCTTGCCTGAGCCAGTATTTGCCGTGACACCCAAAGAGATGATAGCATACTCAAGAATCATTTTCTTTCTGGCCCTTTCCAAGACTTCTTCTTCCACGGTATCCTTAGAGACAAATCTATACACCATAACATGATTCTTTTGACCGATTCTATGAGCTCTTGCCATAGCTTGTAAATCAGCTTGGGGATTCCAGTCAGAGTCAAAAATAATCACCGTATCCGCAGTCATTAAGTTAATACCCAAACCACCAGCCCTAGTGGACAGCAAAAAGACAAAATCATTAGATTCTGGTGCGTTAAAATGATCGATGGAGATACGACGTTGTGCAGAAGGGACAGTACCATCCAATCTCTGGAATGAAATACCCTTAATGGATAAATAGTCACCCAATATGTCCAACATTCTAACCATCTGTGAGAAGATAAGAACTCTATGCCCATCTTTTTTGAGACGCGTGAGAAGTTTATCGAGAAGTACCATCTTACCAGACGACATGATCATACCTCTAAGAATATCCTCTCTCGGATGAATACCATGTTCTGGATTACCAAACTTCGCCAACACACGTTCTTCAGCGTTGTCAAAGAGATAAGGATGGTTAGAAGCCTTTTTCAATTCACTCATAACATTCAACAGAGAAATTTGAGATCCCTTAGAGCCTTGATTCAAAGCAGCATAATTCTTTGTTAAAATGTTCTTGTAGTACTCTGTTTGTAAATCGGAAAGTTCCACTCTAAGGATACGCTCAGTTTTCGATGGTAATGATTTTTCGACATCTTTCTTCAAACGTCTGAGGATGAACGGTTTCAATCTTGTTTGGAGGTCCCTGATGTACTGCTCCTGGTCCGAATCACTCGACTCAAAGTCTATCTCATCATCAATTTGAAATTTACCTGGCATCAGGAAGTTCACCAAGGCACCAAGCTCCTTAATGTTGTTCTGCAACGGCGTACCCGTGATGAGTAATCTGTTGGCAACTTTGAAGGAGTTTAATGCTTCATATAATGAACTCTCGGCGTTTTTCAATCTATGAGCCTCATCAACAGCCAGGAATTGCCACTTGATACAACCGAGTTCTGATGCATCCTTCAAGATATATTCATAAGTTGTCAAAAGAACGTTGAACTTGACCTTCTTGTTGTTATAAAACTCGTAGTCTCTAATGGTCTTACGCGCCTGTGTATTACCCAAGTAGTAGACACAATTCAAGTCTGGCGCCCATTTTTCAAAAGTCTCTTGCCAAGCGGGTATCGTAGATAATGGTACCACAACAAGATGAGGTCCATTTTGCCTTCTTGCATACACCAACCATGAAAGGAATGCCACTGTTTGAACAGTTTTTCCCAAACCCATTTCATCAGCTAGGATACCATTTTCATTACGAGACCAGAGGAAGGCCATCCAATTTAGACCTGTGAGTTGGAAGTCTCTCAGTTCACCATTCTTAATGAATTTTGGCTGTACCACGAGTTTTTCAAAACGGGGTCTTGATGAGCCATAATTTGAGGAGAGGGAAGGTAAGATCTTTGAATTAAGTCTTTGTTGGAAGTGTTTTACCTCTTGTGGACCCAATTTGACAATTTCATCAGCCAATTCCCAAGTAGATTCATCATAATTGAGTCTTCTCCACTTGACAAAATATTTAAGCACTTCGTCACCATTGTCATCCAGGGATCTTTCGGAATCAACAATTCTCTCAACTTTTTTGTATTCTTGCATTTCGTCGAGCCTTCTCTCTCTTTCAATATCCATTGCCTCGATATCCTCCCTAGTGGTGAAATGGTCGTGTCTAATTTCATAATCGAGGATGATGAACTGTTTGATGTAATTGTCAATCTTTTTAATACCCTTTGAGCCTATAAGTTTTGAATAAGTTTCCCAAGTGTTATGGATATGAGCCTTACCTTGCCATTTGATGAGAAATTGGTACTCCTTCTTACACTGTGCCAAATCTCTAAACATAACCGGTTGGGTTTCATCTATGAGTTTATGATCCACAACCATATCAACACCAACTTGTAAGGATTCTTGCTCTGTAGCACCGTTGTCATAATAGTAATATTCATCATTATTATTATCACCATCTCCATTGTCGTCAGACATGAGTAAATCGTCATCATCTTCAACGTCAACGTTATAATTCACAGTCTTGTTGTTTCTCGAGCTGAATCGTATCTCCTCCTGAACGGGTTGTTTGGGCTTTTTCATAACTTTGCGACGTTTCTTACCGAATCTCTTTTTGGACTTGGTGACACCAAATTCTTCATCATCGTCGTCGTCGTCATCATCGTCATCCTCCTGTTCCTCTTCCTCAGCAAATTCATCCGCTTCATAATCCTTAACCTGTTTCTTCTTCCTTTTACTTCTCGTGTGGGTAACCTCTTCCTCATCGTCACTTTCAGCAAAGCTTACTGGTTGGACATGGCGTCTCCCGGACCTTCTCAAGCCATAGAGCTCTGGGTTTTCGAGTATCTCCTCGTCAATTTCAGGGGCCATTGTTCAGCGGTGAAGTGTATACACAGCGTCAACAAGTTCAAATGTAATATAAGTAGCGTATGTCCTTCAAGGAGTGATAAGCACTTGTGTTATATGTGCAGAGATGGCTTTACAATACTTTCCCGAAACCTTCTTCAGAAGGCTTATAACCAATAGTCAAAGAGCGGAAAAACACAATCAACACTAACTGGACAGCTTCTCTTCAACAACACCGCAGTTCAGTGACAAAGCTAACGTATTTTCAAACACCAACACTTCAGGTATCTATCGAGTAGAAGATCAATCACAGATGAATATCTCAATAAGGCAAGATCACCAACTGATATTCTGGAGAGATGCCACAAAAGCGTCAAAATTGAAAAAAAAAAAAACAACAAACAATCAACAACCACAGAAACGACAGTTTTACGGCGGCTAATATTCCACAGCGCTATGTTCTTCCTTGTTTATATTTCTCACTTGGATCCGTAGAAGTGAGTAATGAAAGCAAAGTAAACGTGTGTAGAATAGCAATGGGTTCTGTTTTTTTATGCCAATTGGGGGACTTTTGTTTACTTTTTTAAATGTAGATGAATTTCTTCTCAGTGATTTTGTTTGTTTCCGAACGAAGGGGAAGAGAAAAAAAAGGGAAAAAAACTCCAAAAGAGCCTACAAAAAAAAGACCAGTACAAAACAATTGGGCAAAATGTTTCCGGTAAACAAACGTTAGAAATTTCGCGCAGTGTTTTAAGCCCAAGGTGACTGGCTAAACATTTGTACGGGAAGAGTTGGATGATTTGCCCTCTGTGTGTGTGATCATGTTGTGCCAACCATGTGATGGTTTCATTACTACAATTGACGATTTGCATTAAGAACAAAGCTCTGTTTTTGTTTGTATTCTTTTTTGATTGTTACTAACGATTCTGAACTTTCCAACAGTGGCTTCATCTGTATCCCATAGTGAATAAGCCCTTATTGAAAGTCCCTTCCTTTTTCCTTTTTTCCCCCTTCATTCACATGATATATCCTATACCCCAGAATATATACAAGTAGGTGAGTATAAATAAGATATCTTTTTGCCAAAGACAATCAGTTACCTGAAGCAGCATCCTTCTTCTCCTCATGGAAATCGGTCTCAACTAATCCAGATGTGATGAGGGAGTTGACAGTGGAGACAATTGCAGTCAATGCAGCGAGAGAAACATCCTCATGAAGACCAACACCCCATTTCACGTTACTGTTGTTTTCAGAATCGAGGTAACCGAGTTGGATAAAAGTAGCAGCCTTGGTGTTTGATCCGGAACCAAGAGAGTGCTCTGTATAGTTCTTAACTTCGAATCTAACGTTTGTGAATTGTGAGAGGGCATCGAGGAATGAAGAGATTGGACCGTTACCAAAACCTTCAACCTTGTGAGTCTCGCCGTTAACGATGAATTCACCTTGGAAGATTCTACCATCGGCAACGTTAGGGTTCTTAACAACGTCGTATTCACCAATGGCGAGTGGACCAACATTGTCAAAGTTATAGTTCTTCTTGAACAAGTCGATAATCTCGGCAGACTTCAACTCACGGCCCAACTTATCAGCCTCGTTTTGAACTGCTGTGGAGAAGGAGATTTGCAAAGCTCTTGGAAGATCCAAACCGAGAGATCTAAGAACGACCCAAGCGGCACCACCTTTACCTGACTGAGAGTTGACTCTAATAACAGCCTCGTAATCACGTCCAATATCCTTTGGATCCAATGGTAAGTATGGCATTCTCCAAAAGTAATCACCCTTAGCTTGTCTCTTGGCCTGAGATTCGAAACCCTTCTTAATGGCATCCTGGTGAGAACCTGAGAAAGCACAGACAACGAGTTCACCACCATATGGAGCACGTGCAGGAACTGGGATCTTGTTACATTTCTCAACAATCTCAATGACGGATTGCAAATCGGAAAAGTCCAAGTTTGGAGAAACACCTTGTGTATACATGTTCAAGGCAAGTGTAACCAAATCAACGTTACCAGTACGTTCACCGTTACCAAAGAGACAACCTTCGACACGATCAGCACCTGCAAGCATACCCAACTCAGAGGCAGCAACACCACATCCACGGTCATTGTGACAGTGTGTAGAGATGCAAACCTTTTCACGTTCAGAGATATGGGTACTAAAGTATTCAATCAAGTCAGCATACACGTTTGGAGTGGAAACTTCAACAGTGGATGGCAAGTTGAAGATGATTGGGTTTTCCACTGTTGGTTCCCAAGCAGCCTTGACAGCTTCACAAATCTCAACGGCAAATTCTGGAGGAGTATCTGAGAAACACTCTGGGGAGAATTGATACGTCCAATTCGTAGCTTGTTGAGTTGGGTCATCTTTGGTCAAAGAACGCACCAATTTGGTGGCCCATACGGCCTTTTCAACAGCCTCCTTCTGAGACATGTTGAACACCACATCTCTAAACAAATCTGATGTTGCCAAGTAAACATGGACAGTGGCATTCTTAGCACCAGTCAAGGACTCAACAGTTCTCTTGATGAGGTGTTCTCTCGACTGAACAAGCGCCTGGATCTTAACATCATCTGGAGCGTTCTCAACGGCATATCTTGTAAAGTCGAAATCGGTCTGTGAGGCAGATGGGAATGCAACCTCAATCTCTTTGAAACCAGTCTCAACAAGCTTGTGGAAGTACTCCTTCTTTTGTTCAACGCTCATCGGATCTGGCAGAGATTGGTTACCGTCTCTCAAGTCAGTGGAAAGCCATCTTGGGGCCTTTGTAATTGTTCTGTTAGGCCATTGTCTGTTTGGCAAATTGACGGTAAACGCCGGCTTGTACTTTTTAGATGGATCTTTGAGCATGTTTTTGTAGCTAAGAACCACTGGTTCCTTAGAAGCCTTTTGTAAAATCGTCATTGTTTGTTTGAACATCCTGGAAAAGCAACAAATTCGTAAGCTGAGAAAAAACCTCAAAGATGTACCTGGTCTTATATACAATCCAGAAAGGGCTTTAGAGATTTCTTTTCTTTTTTGGTAGTGGAAGAAGAGGGAAAAAAACAGTCAAAAGTGAAAAGTTTTTAGAATGCGATGACTCAAAATGGCAGTTAACAGTGTAACAAAGGCTTAAAAGAAAAAAAAAAAACTGACGAGCGTAACCGGCGTCAGCAGAGCGACAGAAAAGCGGGGCAACGATGGGAAAACGTGGAACGTACAGAGATGTCCGGATGTTTTGCTCTACCCCCATGGTATGTGAAGTGTAGCATGGATTTACTTACGTGTGATTGGTTGAATTCAATAGCATACTGTTAGTGCTACAGGTTTTTACTATGCTTGTTCTATTAGTGGGTGGCCTCCAAGTCCTTTCGTATCATGGTTGTTCTGCTCAACCCTGTTCAATGTTGTAGCGATGAACGAATGCCTAGAAAACAGTCTGGCCGGTACAGGTCACACACACATTCAGAGCGTAGCAGAAGCCGCTCGACTCATGCTATTTGTTTGCGGGTACGCCAGCGAATTGGGAACCACCACAGTTGTAGAATAGACAACCGGAGTTGGGGAAGATACTCTACGGGCTGTTAGCCATCAGAGGTGGATTCCCCAGCTTGGATTTATTTGCATCTACATGTTCTCCGAGTTCAACTGGGACATAAATAACCAAGTGATGTATACTGTACAAGATGGTCCATACACTATACAGTACGTGTGCTACACGGGCTATCGAATCCATATTGCGGACTCCACCGGAAAATGACCAGTTTCATTTGACACTTATACGCACCTCAGGAAACCTTCCAAGATCATCGGATCCATGGTGTTTCGATTGTAAAGCTATAAACAGCATCATTATGACCTTATAAACTCGACTGTATAGACGAATTGTAATTTCCTTGGAAAACTGTCCAATTCCCATGGGGAAAATGTACAGTTTGGCACAAAATGCTAAAGAGAGAACAATACATCCATACACCATCCCCTCTTTGCGAAATTTCCCTTGCTTGTCTCTATGACGTAGTAATTAATGTGTCACATACCATAATAGGACCATCGCTACATAACTGTTTCTGAAATCGGAATATTACCCAGTTGGATATTTTCTCCCCCTTTTCTAGTTTTCCAAAGTTCTCAACCACACCTCCAAATATGGGCTCGGGAGTTTATTAGGCGCGTAATACCGGACATTAAGTCAATTGTTTCGATAAACATCCCTCAGGGTGATTGGAAAGCATTGAAAATATAAAATGGCCAGTGTGTCGATTGGTAATGAGTTGAAGGACTCTTTCAAAGAGACTTCCAATTGGGTGAATAATAACGTCCAATTTCTATCGGACGTTGAGCAATTTTACAGACAGAGGATTCAGATCGAAAGGGAGTACAGCTCACAATTACAGAAGTTAACCTCTGAATATTTAAAGAGAAAGGCAAATAGATCAATTGCTGTATCTGTTGGAGATGAGCCAAAGATTACACCTGGATCTCTAGAATCTGCAACGTTGGTTGCTTGGACAGAGGTGCTTTCAAAGACAGAGGCGGTGGCTAAGAACCACGATACATTTGCCAATGAGTTGAACTTCAAGGTTGCCGATCAAATACTCTCATTACAAAGATCAACAGATGCCATGCAGCAGCGTCTCTTACAATTCCACCAGGGAACATTGCTGAAGAAAAAAGATGATATATTTGACCAAGTAACAAGGGCAAAGAAGTCATATGACGAATCATGTGAGAGTATGGAGTCCAATAGAGCAAAGGCTGAAAAGTCCTTCAATAAGGAAAAATACCAAAAGAAAGCACATGAGAAGGAGGTGGATATGAACATTGCTAAGAATAACTATCTGCTGAAGATCAACATTGCCAATCGTATAAAGGATAAGTTTTATTACCAGGATTTACCAGAAGTGTTAGATCTATTTCAAGACTTGAACGAATTCAAGACAATGCAGTGGAATTTCATCTTAACACTTGGTTCCAAGGCAGAGATTAACATGGATAATAAGAATATAGAGCTTGTTAATGCTGCAATCAAAGTGATTGGTGAAAACAATCCTCAGCTGGACACTCAGATGTTTATAAAACACAACATTTCACAATGGGCCGAACCTCAAGATTTCTACTATATTCCTTCTTCCATCTGGCATGACGATGAACAGTTCAGATCTGGTGATGAGGAAGTACAAGCACTGAGAAGAAACTTGGCCCTTGCTCACAAGTCGTTAAGCCAAGTTGATGATTCCTTGGAGTCTGCAAGAGAAAAGTTGAACTCACTATCAACTCAGAAAACCCAATGGAAGGGTAAATCTATAAATGAATTTGAGATAAAACCCTCGTTAGATCTGGTGAACCAATACCTCGTTACATTAGCACAGTTTGTCGTTGAAGAGAATTCCAAAGTTAGTGCCCAAGTGGAGATTGAAACCATTGAGAATAACGTTGGTGATAAGGATCTCTCAATTGATAATTTAACCGTGACGACGAAGAAACGTGGATTTTTCTCAAGATTAAAAGGTGCGAGTGCTGAAAAAGATGTGGTTAGGGATTCGTCTGACACATTCGATGATAGTAGAAGTATCATGTCCTCTCAAACATCAAAATCTCACCATTCGACGCATTTTAAACTGGGTTCACTATTGCGACCACGTACAACTTCTATCTCGACAAATATGACCGGTGGTGGTGGTGGTGGTGATCCAATAGTGGCCAATTCAGGATCTTCTACACTACAAGGTACAGCGATTTATGCCTATGAGGCACAAGGTGACGATGAACTATCGCTACAAGCTGGTGAGACGTTCAACGTCATCACCCCAGATGATGGATCTGGCTGGACAGAGGTTATCATCAATGGAGCACAGGGGCTTGTTCCAACGTCATATATCCAAGTATCCACCATCAGCACCCCATCCACGACCAAGAAGAAGGGTCCAGAGGTGACTCCAAGAAGAGGAGCCAAAAAGATACAGTACTGTATAGCCAAATTCCCCTACGTTGCGGAAGATGACAACGAATTGACAATTTCAGAAGGTGACCGTATAGAAGTCACCAAGGGAGATGATTGTGGATGGACAACAGGAGAACTCCGTGGTCAAACAGGAATGTTTCCAACGAGCTATGTCGAATTCCTATGAAGCTGTTATCGTGTATACTATAAGAATTGTGAATTGTTAATTGTAGAGTGGTGTTCTATTTAGCCGTCGACCGCGAGGCTCATTTAACCGGCACCGCGGGCAGCGCGCTGCGTGCGCTGCGTGCCGTTGCGAGCCGATGGGAATTTTACTCTGAAACCAAGGCGTTTTAGGCAGAGGGTTTCAAGGGAAGAGCAAATGAACCATTATCTACAGCAAAGAGAAGAAAAACCGGTGATATATCTTCAACGGTGGTGAATCAGGTGAGAGAGTTAAGATCCGAGGTCAATTGAGGAACATGGGAGGGTCAGTTTCGAAGATTATGGTATGTATGGATGACTGTGTTGGGAGATTGAAGCGTAGGGGCCATATACTAATTAATACCCGTTGTATATAGGGGAAGCTGTTTGGCACCACTGAAATGAAGATGCTGATGCTTGGACTGGACGGTGCTGGTAAAACGACGATTCTTTACAAGCTCAAGTTGAATAAGATCAGAACCACTGGGCCCACGGTGGGGTTTAACGTGGAGACGTTCCAGTATAAGAATGTCAAGTTCAACATGTGGGACGTTGGTGGACAAGATAGGCTACGACCTCTTTGGCGTCATTACTTTCCCAAGACAAATGCCCTGATCTATGTGATAGATTCATCGGATAAGAAGAGGTTACCTGAGTCCAAGATACAACTAGAAAAAGTTTTACGTGAATTGCAAAACGTTTCCAGTGCTCAAGGGTTTGTTCTGCTGGTATTTGCCAATAAGCAAGACCTCCCCGGTGCGTTGAGCTCGAAGGAGATCAGTAATATCTTGGACTTGAAGAATATACTTAAGCCGGATCAATTGTACGCTGTGATGGGTACTAATGCGCTAACAGGCCAGGGTCTTATCGAAGGGCTAAGTTGGGTATCGAACAATTTCAAAAAGAACAAGGCTTGAATAGCCTCTAAGTGTGTTTTATTACAGCTAATAATTAATTGCCATTGCCGAGAATATAAATGTACTATAGGATGTCAGATAACACGAGCGTAGTTGATTATAACTCAACGTTTGAGTCACCTTGTTTGGTTCTTAAGGTAACAGTACCGTTCTCTTCTCCAATGTAGGCCTTGGAAGGGTGTTCCAAGAATAACCCAGTTTCAACAACACCTATTATGTTGATGAGCTGTTCATGGAGCCTTTTAGGATCTTGGATAACACCGAAATGGGCATCGATGAGGAAATTGTTGTTATCAGTGATGACTGGACCGGCTTTAGCAGATCCACCTTGTCTTAAAGTGATCTTTTCCGCACCGAGCTTCTTCAATTGGTTCTCCACATAAACGTACGAAGATGGCACAACCTCGATTGGAACACCTTTAGTCCATTGAATACCCAAATTGGATGATTTCTTTCTAAAATCAGCAACGAGGATGAACTGCTTAGCGGAGAAGGCAACCAATTTCTCTTGGAAGAGACATGCACCACCACCTTTGATGGCATTGACCTGGGTGTCAACTTCATCTGCACCGTCAAATGCAATATCAATATCAGGATACTGTTCAATACTACCCAATCTCAGTCCATTCTCGAGGATTAAAGCCTTTGACTGGAACCCAGTTGGAATACACACGAATGAGTCCTTGTTGTCCAATTGACCAATTCTCTCAGCAACGTAAACCACAGTGGACCCTGAGCCGATACCGATAACCTTGGCCTGTGGTGGGAAGTTATCGTCCACAGCCTTATAAGCAGCGAGACGTTTTGATTCTTCCGTAACGTTCGCTAAAGGCTTTAGCTGGGAATATGGTACTAATGGCATCTTTGTAAAACTCGATATGGTCTTTAACGATCTCTTTAACATATACTCCTTGGAGTAAGTAGAATTATAACAAGGAGCGAAAAGCTGCACGCACACACACACACACACACGGGAAATTGGAGCAGTTGACACACCCACGTACCACACTTCTCCGGATCTACCTGGGGGAAGAAAATGAATCATCAACGGGAGACGTATACTCCAAAAAATTTTCGACTCAACGTGCGCATTTGGGTGTGGTGCGAACCTCCTGTTTGTATATTGTTATATGATGGAGTTATTACCGTTGTTTTGGTGTAGATGGTGTTGATGTTACTGAGGATTGACTGGGCTGTCTTCCTAGTGATATATTGAAGAAGCAGCTACGCTCTAAAAGAATTTATTGTTAATCCATGTTGAGCCGTCAATTTCTTCAGTGGTTAAACCTCATCGCTTTGCTTCCGATGCGCTTAACTCCACTAATTTGCTATCGAAGAGGGCGATTTTAGGTCTTGCCGTAGCTACATCACGTGGTATTGGGCTAGGGCTCTTGCTTCGTTTACATCCAAACACCTATGGACCGCGCAAGCCGTACATCCAAACACCGCGAAAATGCACAACCAATCGCACAACCATTCGCAAACACACGCAGAAAACCGCTCAGCGTTGCGCGCCCGCCCGCCAGTGTTGCGACGCTGGTAAAAATTTCACATACGCTAAACAAATTCGCGGGAAAATTTCACAGTCCCCTGGAAAATTGCATATAGAAAACTTTGATCAACTCATTAACGGCTTCCTACTTACGACCCATTAAAACCTTTCTAGGAATCAATCAAATCAACAATGTCTTCCGCTGCTGCTAAGATCTTGAACGAGAAGCCATCCGAATTGGAGTTGCAAGTTGCTAAGGCTTTCGCTGACTTGGAGGCCAGCTCTCCAGAGCTTAAGGCTGACTTGAGAACTCTTCAATTCAAGTCCATCAGAGAGGTATGTTCCACACCCATATAATCTTTATAATGGCTGGAGCAATCAAAAAGTCCTTCTTGATGTGAATCTGGATGTGAGAAAGTGTGTCTTTTACTGCGTATTGGTTCCACGTTGGCTTTGTTGATCCAAACTGATGCTGGAGAGGAGAAATTTGCTTCTCCTCTCATCAAAGAGAAGCTTTAAAAAGGACAACTTTCTCTCGTACAGTTCCATCGTCTTTTTGTTCTGCTTTTGTCCATTCCTTCTTTTCCCCCCATAGGAGGAATTTGTAACACGTACTAACGATATTTTCCTTTTAGATTGACGTCTCCGGTGACAAGAAGGCCATTGTTATCTTTGTCCCAGTGCCATCTCTCGGTGCTTTCCACAAGGTTCAAGTCAAATTGGCCCGTGAGCTCGAGAAGAAGTTCCCAGACCGTCACGTTGTCTTCCTCGCTGAGAGAAGAATCTTGCCAAAGCCAGGTCGTACCTCTAGACAAACCCAAAAGAGACCAAGATCTAGAACTTTGACTGCTGTCCACGACAAGATCTTGGAGGACTTGGTTTTCCCAACTGAGATTGTCGGTAAGAGAGTCAGATACTTGGTTGGTGGTAACAAGATCCAAAAGGTTTTGTTGGATTCCAAGGATGCTCACTACGTTGACTACAAGTTGGAGTCCTTCCAATCCATCTACAGCAAGTTGACCGGTAAGCAAGTTGTCTTTGAAATCCCAGGTGAAAACCACTAAATGCATTGATATAATTCAACTTTTTTTTCTGTTACGAATTGTCTGTTTTTTTATATGGGGGGAAAAGAAGGTGTATATAAGTGTATCTTTTTCACTTTAATCACTTAATAAAATTCCAATAGGTTTTAAACGAGCCTTCTGTACTTTTATATATATATATATAAACTCTTTTGGGATTAATTGTGTTGATAAGATATTTTATTTCTCACTAAATGCGTATTCTGTTTGTCTTCTTATACCTTCCCTATTTGCATCAACAAACCTGTTGTAAGCTTCCCTGTCTTCCTCCTTCTTCAATGCGCCCTCCATGAAATGGTCATATGCTGTTTTAGGCCTTGAAGCCGAAATCCTTTTGGACTCATTGGTTTGTGCTTGAGCTGTGATATTTATCAATGCCTGTTGGTCTTCATAACCGTCGTACTGAGAGCTTCGTCTTGTAGCCATCGAATACGGTTCAGTTTGACGACGTACAACCGTACTTGGACGATTGGAAGAACCAGCTATTGATCTTTTCGTGGGACTTGATGTACCAGATGATTTAACGGAGTATTGGAGTTGTTGAAAAGTTGATCCATCTCCGATGTCCATTCTTGTCTTCTTTTTCTGCTTCTTCTTGGGGTTTAAAACGTACGACAAAACTGCACCAACAACAAACCATGCCATTAAATGTTTGATCAGTTTACCCAGTAATATTACCCAGGAGTCAAGATACACAACAATTAAGGGTTGGATCATAACAACTATTGATGTCATGGCAACCCCGAGTCCAAATGAATGGATATGGACTTTACCATCGTTGACGTTGTTGATATACTGCGAACTCAGGATCTTATTCACGAGTGTTGAGGATGAAACCTTTAAGAACCCGGCAATCTTGTTTATATTCAACCTCTCCATAAAATCTTCAAATGGCGTTGGCTCGTAATCCTCCATACCACTTGTTGCCATTGGCTCCCTTGAATTTCCAATCTTTTCACCTCTAGCTCTTGATTCCATAAATAGAGGTTTTATCTCTGCCCTGTGTATTTCGATGTGTTCATCGTCTGCAGTTCTCTTTGGCGAGGGGGGTGACACTTGCTTATCAAGGGTTTCAACGGCGGAATTACTGCCACTCAACGTTGAAGAATTTGCAGTGGAGTTCTTGAAGTCAGAATCCGTAGAATCCCTGCGCAGCACTGCCTTCTTCAACTTCATTTTCGCATTCTCCGATGATGAAGTTGTAGTGGGAATAGAACACTCAGGTAGATTGGGAAAATGAACAACTTTCTCACCACTGAAACTCACCCCTTGGCTGTGCATCCTCAACTATTGTCCATACGCCTTATGCTCTTACTCTAATTGCTGATTTCACACAAAGTTTATCTCTCCAATCGGCCTTTATTTCCTCTTCTTCTTCCAAAGAGTTCGGTGTGCATATGCGAATATTTACAACTTTCCCGATTCGGCTCTCTTCGATGTACGAATAAATGGTAACTACAGTGACGAAAAAAGGGTATATGGAGATATGTGTCAAAATGCTGGAAACAAGGCAATCACTACTAGAATTTCTTACCAAACAGGATCATCTGGAACTGGTCGTAGAGAGAAATGACACCGGCACTGGCAACGCTCCTCAAGATGTTGGCACCACAACCTTTGAACAAGGACTTGATACCCTCCGCTGCAACGATCTTCTCAAACGCATCGAAAGCACCTTTATACTTCACGGCCTGGCCGGAAGTCATCATCATACGTCTTCTGACAGTGTCGAGAGGATAGGAAGCAGTGGAGGCACCAACAGTGACACACCAACCGAGTGCAAAGGCAGCCAGGAAATTTCCCTCGAGTGGGCCAACAAGAAGTGAAGGCTTTAGGGAATCATACATACCGAAGTACAACCCTCTGTAGACGACAATACCTATAACGGAGGGTAGAAACCCTCTGTATAGACCAGCAACACCATCACTTGCCAAAGTCTTCTTGTAGACATCGATTAACCCCTTGTACTCTCTGTCTCCTCCACCTTTTGATACACTCTTTGCGTCGTTAGCCAGCTTGGTTCTTGCATAGTCCAAAGAGTAGACAAACAACAGACTCGTTGCACCAGCCAACCCACCAGAAGCCAAATTACCACCAAACCAACGCCAGTAGTTATCCTCCTTCTTAAAGGCAAACATCTTCTTGAACTTATCCTTGAACGCAAAGTTCAAAGCCTGTGTTGGGAAATATCTGATCACGTTTGCCGTGTTACCTCTCCAGAAACTGACAAGGCCTTCTTCAGCCCAGGTTCTGCTGAAACAGTCACCAATTCCAGTGTACTTCTTCCCCAAACGTCCTTGCTTGATCATCTCGTCCTGGTTCTGGATCAACAGCTTGACACGTTCAATTGGGGCTGCTGCCGTCTTAGAGATGGCAGCAGAGACACCACCCATGAGGAAGTCTGTGATGAAGTTGTCAGACATATTGGTTTCACTTTTAAGGCCCTTACCGTCAGATCTAAACAAAGATTCTAAGATTGGGATAGAAAAGAGGGAGTAAATAGTCAAGCTACAACTGATAGCAATCTTGAGAGCTTTCCCACCCTTTTATATAGTAATTGGGTTGAGTTTGGGCCACTCTGCCTTGTGTGCTATATAATCTCCTGGGCACGGACAGCTGGTTGTAGTTTTATAGGAGAAAAAAGTAACGACGAGGTCGATTTCTGTTGCTCCACATGGGTTCAGGCCACTGCACATGCCATGTGCTTCTTGCTGGTGCTACAACGGTGGATATTCTAATGTATGGTGTATTAAAATGTGCAAATGAACAAATGATGCAACTAAAACATGTTTTCAACGACATATGTAACAACGAATGGTAGCGAGATGACCAACAATGGGTACTGAAGCATTAGATAGAAACTAGTACAGTCCAGCTGAACTTTGTCTGGGGCATCTGGTTGTGTTAAGAATGCTGTGAAGTAGACCTGGGTGGTCATACTTGGTAATCCCCACGACATACAGATAACCAACTTGAGGGTGATGTCGTCTTTAGAGATCCAACCAGATGACACCAAGCGATCAACCCAAAGCACGCCCAGTATTGGCATTACGCAGAGACGTAGCACCACGAGAATCACTGCACTTCTCCAAAACCCAGGTGCGAGATTATCAAACTTCAATCTTGCAATACACCCACCCAGCAATATCAGAGCGAGTGGAACAGATGCAGCGCCTATATATGAGGAATAGTCCATTATGAAGTTCAAAGGTGGCAGCGTATCTGGTGCATTGGGCATGTAGACGTTTGTCTTGACAAACAGAGCCTTTAACCAGGGAACAAAAGCCACTATAAGACTTATAATAATGGCTAAACTGCATGGACGTAGACAATTTTGGAGGAAAAATGAAACTATTGATAGGTGGTACTTTTGTAGAAACGTTGGACTCGAGTCCTTGATGTCAGAAGCCTTTACGCCAACTTCTGAGGTTAGAACTCTCACAAGACGTTGTCTTTGAGTTTCATCATGTCTATCCACGTCAACTTCTGAGTACTCATCAACAACGTCATTAATAGTCTGTGATGGCATACGACGCAGATCTGAGACACGATGGAACGATCTCAACGAAGATGCTGTGCTTGATGCTGACAGGTGTGAAAAGTCCGAACGACGTGATGAGGTCGAATTACGACGTCTTCTCATCATTTCTTCCGTCAGCGGTCTTGGGATTTGGTCTTCTTGTTCCAGTTCAGAGTCCTCTGTTGAAGAATCACTCTGGTCGTATTTTACTATTGGTGGTGTGTTGGTCTCATCACCTGAGCCTTCCTCCTTTGGCGTCTCGTCTTCGTCTGCTTCTTCCATAACTGTATCGAGATTATTAGTGCTTTGCCTTGATCCTTCAGTCTGCACTTTTTCCAAGGGCATCGGGTTCATCGGATTGCTTATCTGCTTCTTTAGCTGTTCTTCATCGTCCACCTCCTTAAAGTCATATTCAATCAATCTGAATCCACCAATGTTGAACAGGCACAGTGTGAACATCGCTAGAAAGATGATCACGTGCGACACTCCCCTCTCGCCTTGTTCTTCGGTCAACAAGAACCCAGAATCCATGGTTTGCAAGTAGGCAATTGGAATATCAGAGATATTGGGGAAGATACCACCAGCAAACAGCCCTCCAGTCCATCTCTTTGGTACCGGTGATATGGCCTTCACAATTGCAGAGCACAGTGCACCTGTTCCAAAGATGATCACCGCGGAGAGACATATTACACCAACGTCCTTGATATCGCTTCCTTGGATATTAGTAACCACTTTGTTGAAAGTCAAGCAAGGTAGAAACACGGTCAGAACCATATCCGACAAACTTCTTGTGGTTTCCACCGTGAGAATGTTCTTCTTTGCGAGGAAGAACCCGGTCAGTAAGATGAGGTAGATCTTAATAATCGGCTTGACGGCAGACCAGATGACATCTCCAATAGGATACTTCATTCTCAACTTCTTTACGCGCTTTCGCCTTAAGACTTCGCTGTGACTCAGCTTGGTACCTTTTTTTTCAGTCCAATGACTCAAACAAAGGCTTTCCAAACGTTTTATAGCAATCACTGCTTATCTTGCAGAGGTATTAATAGGCGGTCGGTTCCCGCTATTTATGCGAAAAATTTGTCCTCTGTGGCTTTTCGCCCTTTGGCCCACCAAAAATATGACGTTTCGGAAAAACTGCATCACCAGATCAGGACGTTTCCAGCCGTGGTTTTAATCGCGGCCTATTCCATATTTATAAACTTGAAACGGTCCAATCTTCTGGCTTCTCTTTGGAGACTGTTGTTATTCCATTGGACGATAGTACAGATCGGTGTAAACAGAACAACAATGCCAGATCATTGTCCAAGGCGAGAGCTGTCCAATGATGTACATGTTGCTGTAGAGCTGATTATCGTACGGTAGACCTGGTGCATGCGAAGCAATTGGTATGAGCACATCTCGTGCATGGGAAGGACTTATTACGGGCACACCACATGCATGCGAAGGATAAAAAAACTAAAAGTGTAAATCCTTGCCATATTGTTTGAGCTGGGACAACTTCACGCTGCGGTTAGAACAACAGTTCCAAGCTCAAAGTCTTGTCCAAAAGGTTTGTGTTTATTGCACAAGTTGAGATCGTTAAACATTTGAGAAAAGTTGCTTTCCTTAACAAGTAGAACGTCGGTGGGTGGTTTCATAGGACCATCATCGCTCATACTAAACCGTTCAAGAGGTGTTCATTGGTCAAGGCTTCCAGCCAAGGTGAAGCACCTGAAGTATAAGGACAAATTGGCGAGGAAGATGGACTCCAGGTCAAAGAGACAGAGGTTGAAGGATCTCGTAAAGACTACGAGAGATGTGTATATCCCTTCGTTGTCGAATACTATCACACAGTTGGCGTCGGAGGCAACTACAAGGGCATTGGGTACACAGCAGGAAGGTGGCTCCACAGCAAACCAGCCAAATTCGAACATTAAAGGCGCACATATTGTGATATATCCTCATTTTACGAGACGTGATGATGATGGCGTCTATTATACACAGGCTCATGGATGGGTGTACTCGACAGAAGGTTCTGTGAGGAAGAAGAAGATCATTTTGACTCTGGCAAAACAGCTGGCAAAGTCCAATAACCAAGCTGTTTCTGATATGGCTGCTACGCAGTTAGATGAGCAACTGAGTAGCTTCAATGACCCTTCAGATTCTGCTTCCACCATCTCTGCGAGCTCTGAATTGACTCATAGCTCAACAGGCTCTATCAGAAGAGCTGATACATCTTCAAGCCAAGGCTCGGCTTCTTCAAATGGATCCGACGTTGACGACGTTGTCAAAGAGAGGGTTGCTGCGTTTGTGAATAAATCCTTGGGTAATACAGAACTGATCATCGCAGTGAGTGGCTCTGAAGAAGGTCAATTGACCATCGTGGAGCTACTCACCGATACTAACGGTAACTTCAACACCGATGTCATCACTCCGTATAGGCCTACTGCAATTCACGTTTCACTAGCATTGGATGAAAGTATCATGAATGTTAGGGATACCATCTTTGCCGGTGATTCGCCATACTGTGTCATCAGTGACATTGACGATACAATCAAACGAACGGGTGTATGTGGTGATAAGAGATCGCTGTTTCGAAACATCTTTGCAGAAAACATTGAGAATTGGGAAATACCAGGAGCAGCTGATTGTTATAGATATTTACAGCAGAGTCTGGACGTTTCCTTCTTCTATGTATCAAATTCGCCTTATCAACTGTTTGGTAATCTTAGCGGATTCTTTGAGATGTTTGAATTCCCCGTGGGTTCGATGTATCTGAAGAAGTACACCGGGAACTATTTGAATTCATTCATGGAACAATCCCATGCCAGAAAGAAAGCTCCATTGGAAAGAATCTTACACCATTATAACGACAGGAAGTTCTTTCTTATTGGAGATACTTCAGAGCAGGACCTGGAAGCCTATGTCGACATTGCAAGGGAGCACCCTAACAACGTTAGTGCTATCTATCTACGTGTAGCTGAAGGATCGATGACCACGGCTACTTTTAAGACGCTAAATGATATTATTCACAAGAGAAGTACACCAATGAATGGAACACCGGGTGATATCGAGTTAAAACCAGATCAACTAAATACAAGCGAACAGAATTTGATTGATTTGGATGACGATGAAGCCCCAAAGATTACAAAGCAAGAGATGGAACACCTCGTTCAAATATCTCAAGAGATTGCTGAGGAAAAAGAAGAATTGGAAGAAGGTACGACTGATGATTTCTTTGCAAATCAACCCCCATCACCACACTGTGAAACTCATCATAAGAAGCCACCACAAGTTCCAAAGAAGCCAAACTATTTGAAATCAACACATGTTATTGATCAGCAGGACCACTCTAAAGCCTCTTCATCTCCAAACACTGTATCATCTGCTCCTCCTCTTCCAAGACGTCCAATACCAACGCCTCCTCCGAGGGCTAAAGTTGGCAGTGAGCCGACTCCAAGCTTCACGTCAAACAACACGCTTTTTGAAACTGAGGAAAGTGTTGAATGGATTGAACGTATACTGACTTCGCTGATTGTTATAAACAAGTGCAACCCAAACATCCGGTTGAAACTATTCCACGAGTTTGCAGATATCCAGGATGAAATGACAACCATAGTGGAGAATAAACTATGATGTTGTGCTATAATTGTACAAGGAAATGAGCATTGGTGAAAGGATTATTTAAGTGTTTACTATTTGTTCCCCGTGATGTGAGAATCATGGCACTTTCCCAACGTTGGACTTCATTACAAAGAGGATTCATCACAATGTATGATAGGAACAATGAGAGGGAAGAAATGCCAAATGCCAACCTAAGCAGATGTTTCCACAACCTCTGGATTAATTTGTTCTTGTTCAACCTTTTCCGGTTTCTCCTCTTCTGGCTTTTCCACTTCTGGCTTCTCCTCTTCTGGCTCGAGTTGACCAGACTGGGTCTTCTCTAATGACTTGTCTCCATCTTTGGTCTCCAGCATCTCAAACGTGACGTTTGAACCATCACCATAATCTTTGATGTTTTCATCTTCAGGTTCCAAAGCCTTCTTAAACTGTGACATGTCGAAGGCATCTTCACCTTCGTCTTCTTCATCTTGGTTAAAGGTCTTGTTGAGGAACTTCTGCTCAAAGATCTCTCTACCTGTAAGTTTTGTCTTCTCTTTCTTCTTATCGTTCTCCTTCTTGATCTTGTTATCCAATTTCCACTTGTTAAATGATTCAATTGTGACAGGTGTAAGGCCAGTTTTTGGGAGTTTATGTCTTTCAGTCTCGATGAACTCCTCAAGAGTGATCTTTGGCTGGTTTTCCAACGCCATCTTTTCCAATCTCTTCTGCTCTTTGGTCTTCAGTACAAACCCTTCAGGCAAAGAGTGTCTATATTTACACTCATTACCTCCGTTTGGACAAACCCAAAACCAACCATACTTCTCATTCTCCACAGCCTCGATGAAGTATTTACACACCTTGTCGGTGGTGGTTTGTGCATTGCCATGCTTGGAAGTGATAACAGAACGCAATTTCGCTTCATCCCAGTTATCCATAGTATCGGCTTCTTTCTGTTTTCTATCATCTGTGTACAAGTCCTTCTTCGTGGCCTTCTTACCAACATCCATGTCATGAGAGAACTTACACTTGGCACCTCTAGGACACTTGCCGTCTCTGAATAGCACACAAAGAACAGACTTGGGATCAACGCCAAATGGAACCTTTTGTTGAACCTGAGACTTGAGCAAGGCCATGGCTTCTTGCTTAGCAAACTCTGCAGCCTTCTTCTCCTGGGCTCTACGTTGAGCCATCTCCTTTTCTTTCTTCGCCTGAGCAGAGCTCATCGCAGTGGATTCAATCTCCCTGGCAAGCTTCTGAACTTTGGACGATTTATTTTTCTATAGTACCCAGTTAGCGTTCCTCATCTTGTTCTACTGAAACCGACTCAAGACATACGTTTTTCATACCAAAGGTCTTATCAGCCACCACTTTCTTCACATCCTTCTTCTTCTGGCCTTTGTCACCTTTGTTTCCTTTCTTTGGAGGCATCTTAGGTGCTCTTTATCGCTCTTGAATAAATTGTTCTCACCAAATGGTGTGTCTTCATTATGTCCTCTTCGACGACTCGCAGCGTCGTCTGCCTAAAGTTTTTTCATCCATCATCCTATGTTGCCCTTACCGAAAGGTTTTGGTGATTATGTAAGCAGGTGTTCGGATGTAGCCTCCCACACACACACACACACACACACACAAACATACAAAGTGATATGCATAGCACTTACATATACACAACACAACGTTCTTCCTATGAAGCTGTATATGATATTACTGTTTTATTTTAGCTTTGTATATTGAATGCGTGTATGTCAATGTTGTAAACACATGTATATTGTGTGCTCTTAGTTGAAAATACCAGTATCTCTTGACACCCACACAATGTCTAGGCATTTGGCTCAGCAACCATCAACCCCCCCAGAAGAACTTTGTCTCTTGTTCATTCCACGTTTTGTTCGATGTATTGAGCTATTTTGGATCTCACCATGGAATTATTCAACTGATTAAATAAGATTAGATTTCACTAAGCGAAATGTTGGACCAATTACTAGTCGAGATACTTGGTGAAGTTGTCAAGCATCTCGATATAGAGGATTTCAACGTGTGGTTTGTCATCCCACGGTTCAAGCAAGTTTTGGTGGACAGGACACAATTCTTGTACAATATTCTGTCCTGGGTTGAGACTTCTGTTGAATCAAGCTTGTCTAACCTCTTAACCCCAGACAACTTACGGAATGTTTTCTGTATCATTGTATTTACCGACTTGGAGCCGAAATCAGAATCGACCAGTTTTAAAATAGGGAATGAGACTGGAAACGTATTGAAAAAGTTCTATGTTCATAAGCAAACACAGTGGGAGAAAGATCCTAAAAAGCACGGTGTCGACTCTCCCGAT